>JAQQSZ010019053.1:0-10446 GCA_028646595.1 Phalanger gymnotis | reverse complement strand
AGGTGGGGATGCAAGTGATAGATAAGTTGTAAAAAGGCAAAGAAAAGAGAGCTGAGTTCTGGGACCAACTAGGAGGCAGGTAGAGTGAGAAGATTCTCCTTTTCTTCCTTCCTCCCTTCCTCCCTCCCTCCCTTTCTTTCCTTCTTTCCCTCCTTCCTTCCTTCCTTCCTTCCTTCCTTCCTTCCTTCCTTCCTTCCTTCCTTCTTTCCTTTCTTCCTTCCTTCCTTCCTTCCTTCCTTCCTTCCTTCCTTCCTTCCTTCCTTCCTTCCTTCCTTCCTTCCTTCCTTCCTTCCTTCCTTCCTTTCTCCCTTCCTCCCTTGTTCCTGACTCTGACTGAGGAAGAAAATCCCGGGTCTCTGTGGCTTTGAGTGGCTGGGCTCAAATCCCGACCTTCTGGGGCAGAATCCCCCTTCAGGCAGCTGTGACTTTGGAGGCACCAAGCAGGGAGACTCAGGAGGCCCAAGCAGGCTTCCTTTCATCAGTTCATTGAGTATTTTAAAACATATTGTGTTACTTTGTGTCATGGGATTTTAGAGCTGAAGGGGACCATGGAGAGCCTAACACCCAAGCCCTTTCTATTACACATGAGGAAGCCGGTTCTTGTAAAGGTGTCTTGTCCAAGATCACATAGGTAGTGAGCATGGCAGAGAGAGAATTAGACCCCAATCCACAGCTTTGGACTCTAGATTTAACACTTTCTACTGTGTCTCCTTCAGAGGTTTCAAAATTTTATTTTTGTTAATTAATATATAGAGGACTTAGTCGGACACAGTGGAGACAACACCAAATTTTCCTGTTGAACTTGATAACCTGGGACCCAAGTTCAAATCCCAGCCTCTGTTTCCTTCTCAGTAATGAGGGAGTTGGATTGGTTGTTCTCTGAGTTCCATTTCAGTTATTAATCCATCTATTCAATGGATATAGATTTAGGCCCGGGAGAGAACTTAGAGCTCAGCAAGAGCAATGCCCCCATTTCACAGATGAGGCACAGAGGCCAACTAATTTGCTCTTTGTCAAATAGTAAATATCTGAAGCAGGGTTTGAACTCAGGTCTTTCTGAGTCCAAGCCTAGAATGCCATCTAGCTACTTGAAGCTAATACACCTGAGTCAAAGATAAGTTACCAAGTTCGCTATTTCCTACTGATTCTGTGGAATGTAAACCTGGTGGATTTAGACGCTTGGCGGAATTAGAGTCTTTGTGAAGGACTTCTGGAATGCTTGAAGCCCATTTTGATTTGGGACAATTTGACAGAAAAATTAGCTGGACTTGTGGTTGGCGATGCTGGAACCATCATACTAGTCACTTCCCAGCAGTTTCCATCTTGCTGAGATGCAAATGGGGTAGGGTTTTTGGTGAGAGTGCTAACTTCGGTAGTTCCATCCGACAACAGAGAAGGATGGCCAAGAGTCTTGCCCCACCTGGCCTCCCCAGATCCACCTGTCTGTCCCAGAGTGAGCTTCGGAGGCACCTTCTGGTGTCCATCTAATCTCCTAGTTGTCACAGCACAACACATGCAATTGAAAAGGAATCTGTTCAGTTCTAAAGCCTTTATTGAGGCACTGTATTTGGTACTGAGGTTACAAAGATAAAAAACCATGACAAGTCCTGCCTTCAAAGGGCTTCCTTTCTACTAGGAGTGTTGTTACAACACATACACAGAGACATACAGGATGGGCCTGGGACAAAAGGAGGACCCATCTGACAAAGCATTATTAAAAGTGCTTCCACATACCATATGGCAATTAGCTGGAGAAACCAAGGCAAAAATCAGCTTCTGCACTCAATAAGCTTCAATTTCACAGGGCCAGCACAAGAGAATGTGCAAATCAAGAGGGATGAGGATGCCTGTGGGGTAGGAGTGGTGGTCAGATGTCCTGAAAGACAAAGTGTAGACCCCCTTAGCTGAACTCTAAGAAAAGGAGGATATTCTAAGAAAGCAGCTACATGGCTCAGTGGATAGAGGGCTGGGACTGGAGTCAGGAAGACCCGAGTTCAAATCCAGCCCCAGAGACTTCCTAGCTGTGTGACAAGCCACTTCACCCTGTTTGCCTCAGTTTCCTCATCTGTAAAGTGAGCTGGAGAAGGAAATGGCTCCAGTATCTTTGCCAGGTAAAACCCAAATGGGGTCACAGACTTACAGACGTGACAGAAACCCTGAGCAACAACAGCCTAATAGACTGAACAACAACAAATGGCAGACACTGTGTGCTAAGATCAAGGGATACAAAGATGGGATACAATCCTAGCTTACGAAGAAATGGCATTGGAGAAAGGGAACAGTAGATCCACAGAGAAGCTGATATAGAAAACATACAAGGTAATTTGGGGCAGATGTAGGAGGGCCCTAGCAAACAAAGGGGTAATCAAGCCTCTAGTGGGAGGTGGCTCTGGAGCTCAGCCTTCAAAAGAATTTCAACTTGGTATCTGTATTATGCTGTATTTGTCATAAACTGCTATTTATTGAAGCAGCCTAGCTTAGTGGATAAGTTGTTGGGCTTGGAGTCAGGAAGACCTCTGTTCAAATCTTACCTTTGAACCCTACTAGCTGCATGATCCTAGGCAACCTCTCCCACCTTCTTGGACATGCCTAAGTAGCAGAAGAGTTGCAGATTTCCAGGAGGGAGTTTCCACACTGGAAGTTCCCCACAGAGTGACTTACTTGTGCTCACACTAGCTGTCTGAGCATCATGGGGAGCATTTGAACCCAGCTTTTCCAGACTTCGAGATATGTGCTCCATGATGCTGCCTTTGATAAATTGATGACTGAGTGGATCAATGGATTTGTAGTCAGGAAGACCCATCTTCTAATCTCCACTCAGACTCTATCATACTGAGTGTGCTACTGGGCCTAAGGTTCTTTATCTGTAAGATGAGGTTGCTCACCTCTTAAGTCCCTCCCACCTTGAAATCTATTTGCCTCTAAATGAGTAGATTTGAAAGGAGAATGCCTGCTCTTTTTGTTGTGACAAAGAATTGGAAATTAGGGGGATACCCATCAGTTGGGGAATGGCTGAACAAGTTGTCAGATGGGATCGTGATGGAATACTATTGTGCTATAAGAAACGATGAGCAGGCGGGCTTCAGAAAAACCAGTGAAGACTTATTTGAACTGATGCTGAGCGAGCGGAGCAGAATCAGGGGAACATTGTACGTAATGACAGCAACATTGTGTGATGACTGACTTTGATAGACTTAGCCCTTCTCAGAAATACAGTGAGTGATCCAAGACAATTTCAAAAGACTCATGATGGAAAATGCTCCCCATTTCCAGAGAAAGACCTGTGGAGTCTGATTACAAATCGAGGCACACTATTTTCACTTTTTGTTTTTTTTTTCTTTCTTGTGGTTTTTCCCTTTGGTTCTGATTCTTCTTTCACAACATGACTAATGTGGAAATATGTTTAGCAAGATTGTACATGTGTAACCTATACCAGATTGCTTGCTGTCTGGAAGAGGGGAGACGGAAGGGAGGGAGGGAGAAAAAAATTGGAAATCAAAATCTTATAAAGTGAATGTTGAAAATAATCTTCACATGGAATTGGAAAAAATAAAATACTGTTAAGAGGGAAAAAAAACAAGAAAAGAGAATGCCTTTGGATGCTCTAAGATAAATCGGGAAGGAAGTTCTGAATCCTTTTGGGGGAGTCTTGCACAATCCCAGTTAGCATTTCTTCACTTTCGCTGTGAATATATTCAGAGTAGGATCGGCAAAGCTCAGTCACGTTGTCTGGAAACCCAACTGGGGACCAAGGAAACGCTGCTTTGCTTAGCCCTACCAAGGCAGGGAATTCACTAGCACATCTCTCTGAAGAATCAGTGTACCTGCCGTTGGGCTCAGGTTCATTCTTCCCAAGCTATCCTGCCCTGCTCTAAGCACCTGAATGATCTCACGCTGGCCAGCCACTGAGAGAAGGCCAGCCTGTCTCCCTGCACTGGTAAATGTCTGCCTGATATCCCTCCCTGGATGCTAGCTTCTCTTCCCGAGATTTCATATCATCCTCATCTGGGCTTATAATAACTAATGACAGCTCACATTTACATAGTATTTTAAGGTTGCAAATCACTTTATATCTATTACCCCATTTGCTCCTCACGGAGTGAGATCCATTGTCTCCTTAGTAGGCTCACGTTCCCTGGTGTCTTCTACTCATTATGCTGCTGCTTTTGCTTCAAACAGCTTTTCGTAAGATAGGTGTGTAAGTACCTTTGGACAGCGCTGAGGTAGGAACCTCAGAGAGGAGGCCCTTCTTTCCTTTGCCTCCCTCACCTTGGGGCTGAAGTCTCTGTGTGGAGGCCCATAATTTGAGCCTTGGTACTTTAAGGAAGTAGGTCTGGGCTCAGGCTGCCTCGGCCCTTCCTTCCCCAGTTTAGCTATGGGGAGGACAGAAGATGAAGGCCTCATGATTTCTGAGCCTGGTCAGTGAGGAGTGAGTTGCCACAAGATAGTTTCACTTTTGTCAGAGGCGTTGGTGTTTTGGCAAGGGACCTCACTTGCCCCAGGGCTGGAGCCTTCCCAAATAAAACTCTCTGGGACATCTACTTTCCTTCAAAAAGATAATGATTCCTAGAATCACAGGATTCTTTGAACTAGAAGCTAAAGTCAGCTATCTGGTTCAGCGGATGGAGCACTGGACCTGGAATTAGGAAGATCTAAGTTCCAACCTGGCCTCAGACACTTTTTAGTTGTGTGATCCTGGGCAAATAACTTAATCTATTTGTCTCCATTTCCTCATCTTTAAAATAGGGTCAATAGTAGCATCTACTTCCCAGGGTTCTTGTGAGGATAAAAGAAGAGGACGTTTGTAAAATAATTAGCAAGCCTTCAAGGGGTAAGGGCTATGACGATGATGATGATGATGGACCAGGCCTCATAGGATCATAGGGTCCTGGGGGCAGGGCCACCATCATGCACAGAGCAGCAAGACCCAACTTCAATGTGGCCCCAGACATTCACTAGCTGGGTGACTCTGGGCAAGTCACTTAACTTCTGTCTGCCTCAGTGTTCTCATCCATACAATAGGGGTAATAATAACGCTTACCTCCCAGGGCTGTGGTGAGGGACAAATAAGCTTTGTAGAATGTTTTGCAAACCTTAGCACTCTATATGAATGTGAGCCATCACTATTATTCACAACGATAACAACAATAGATTTAGGGCTGGAAGGGGTCTACTTGTTGCTAAGGTGTTTCAGACTGTTTATGACTCCACTTGGCAAAGATACTGGATTGTTTTGCCATTTCCTTCTCCAGCTTATTTTACACATGAGGAAACTGAGGCCAACAGGGTTAAATGATTTGCCCAGTGTCATACAGCTAGCAAGTGTCTGCGGCCACATTTGAACTGAGGAAGATGAGTCTTCCTGACTCTAGACCCGGCACTCTATTCACTGCACCACCTAGCTGCCCCATGGGCTAGTCTATACCCTTACAAAATCATTCTCATTTTTACAACTGAGCTTCTTGGGGGCAGGGGAGGGGTGTGGGGAGGACCCAATTTTAATCTCTTTTCAATCTCTGTGCTGCTAATTCCCTAGTAGTGGCCTTATAAATCCTGTATAAGAATGGTTTTGGCAAGTGTCGCTGGAGTAAGTTAAGGCTGACTTGTTTAGGAGTTATAGGTGGCACAGTGAATAGAGCACTGGCCCTAGAGTCAGGAAGACCTGAGTTCAAATCTGGCCTTAGACATTTGACATGTACTAGCTGTGTGACCTTGGGCAAGTCACTTAACCCCAATTGCCTTGCCTCTCCCTTCCAAAAAATATTTTAAAATTTTTTTTAAAAATTTAAAAGTGACTTTAAAAAGCAATGTGGGTAAAAGATGGGGGCAAAAAGAGGAGGGCAATCCTCAGGGTGACATTAGAGGGACATTTTAACTGCCCAATTCTAAAGTCATACAGCTGGCACTTGGCACGGTGTCTGGCATAGCAGAGGAGCTTACTGACTGACAGTGATTTAAAGATAAGAATCCAGACATTTTAGGTTTAAAATGAAAACTGACCTTTTGATGTTTTTGCCTCCAGTCTGCTTCTTTTCAAAGGCCCAGCCCAAATGGAGGCCTTCACATGGCTTTCCCTGATCGATAGGCTGGAAACACGAACTTGTGCCCCTTCCCTCCCAAACCTTGCCCTCGAGTTATCTGGTCCTGTGTCCTCCAAGAGCTTGGAGGCCGAAAAGGGTCTCATTTAAAAATGTTGTACCCTCGGCTACCCCCATTCCTTTCATGTAATAGTTGCTTGATAAGAATTTGTCAAACTGGATCAAATTTATATTTGGCTACAACTTTAAGGACAGCTAGGTGGCACAATCGATAGGATATTGGGCCTGGAGTCAGGAAGACCTGAGTTCAAATGCAGCCTCAGGCATTTACACTAGCTGTGTGACCCTGGACAAATCATTTAACCCTATTTGCCTCAGTTTTCTCATTTGCAAAATGAACTAGAAAAGGAAATGACAAACCACTCCAGTATCTTTGCCAAGAAAACTCCAAATGGGGTCACAAAGAGCCTGACATCACAGAAACAACCGAATGAAAACAACTTTAAAGTGTACAGCGAGCTTTCATCTAGAACTCCTGGCTAAGGTAATTT
The DNA here is from genome assembly GCA_028646595.1 of Phalanger gymnotis. Lineage (NCBI taxonomy): Eukaryota > Metazoa > Chordata > Mammalia > Diprotodontia > Phalangeridae > Phalanger > Phalanger gymnotis. The sequence goes on along the minus strand of JAQQSZ010019053.1, from coordinate 3,857 downwards.
TCTGCCTTCAAACCTCATAAAGTTAGGCCTGGGTCACAAAGAGGTTCAATGATTTGCCCATCACACAGTCAGCAAGTGGCAGAGCTGGGACCGTGACCTGGGACCCTGGCTCCAGGCTCAGTGATGTTACCGTTCTGTTATGTCAGTTCTCAGAATGAGCAGATTGGTTTTGTTCCCAAAGTTTCAAGTCTTCTTCAGTTAAATGTCTTTTGAAAAAAATTAAAGACAGTTTATTTTATCACCCAGAAGGACGTAAGCTCGTTAAGGCAACCCATGTATACAAAACTCTTTATGGCAACTTACGTAGCAGCAAAAAACTGGAAACTCCAGAGGTGGTCACAAGTCAAAGTATGGCAGAGCAAATGGCCATTCATTCTCTTGTGCTTGAAGAAATGACAAAGGAATGGTTTGGAAACACCTGGATGAACTGATGCAGAGGCAAGTGAGCAGAACCAGGAAAATAGTTTATGCAATGATAACATTACAAAAATAAACAACTTTGAAAGATGGTAGAACTCTGATCAATGCAATGACTGATTGTGAATCCGAAGTCCAATGATGATGCATTCTGCCTACCTCCTGACAGAGAGGGGGCGGATTCAAGATGCAGGAAGGAGACAGATATGTGTGGGAGTAGAGGATCAGAGAGTCCATCTGTTTGACTCTCCAGATTGGTTGCGGAGGTTTTGTTTGTATTATTTTCAAAATGGGGAAAAGGAGAAGGGGGAAAATATATAGAATAGAATAAAATATTATAATATAATCATATGACATATATTATGTCATGTTATGCTATGCTATGCTATATTATATATTATATTATATATTATATATCATATCATATCATATCATTTCATATCATATCATATCATATTATGTATGAAAGAAACTAAAAGCAGGGTTGTTAGGGTTTGTTTTTGTTTTGGGTTATTGTACCTCCAGTACCACAAATAGTGCCTGGCACAATAATGTTTAATAGATGCCCAATAAATGCTTGCTGAATGAATGAATGAATGAATTAATGAATATTTTTAGTTTGCTTCCCTCTCTTTCTCTCTAGAATGTAGGAGTATTGTTTTGGGGCCTGAGGGTTAGAAACTAGGTTTTATACTTCCTACAATACTTTAAGGATGAATTTAACACGATTCAACAAGCGTCTATTAAACATCTGCTTTGTGCCAAGCTGGATGTTGGGGATTGTAAGAATTTGTGTTTCTCTAGCACTCCAAATTTTGCAGGACACTTTTTCCCCAAAGTTGAGAGAGCGAGGGTCATCACTACTACCCCCATTTTACAGATGAGGAAACTGAAGCTCCTTGAAGCCAAGTGCTTTTGACCAGGCTGGGTGATGTCATGCTGGTCCTTCCCTTGATAGCTCTTCCATACCACAGTAAACAGTTTGTGTGAGGTGCTCCGCCTGAGTCTGATTCAGGAAAGCATAGGTTTGAATCTCACCTCAGATACATACTAATTGTCTGGTCAAATCTCTTGACCTCAATGAGCCTCAGTTGCCTAATATGCAAGAATGGAGATTATAGCCTATACATCATAGAGACATTGTGAGGGTCAATTATAATGATTTATAAACCCTAAAGTATTGTATAAATATCAGCTATGCTAATGATGATGATGGTGATGATAATGGTGATATGATGATGATGATGGTTATGGTAATGGTGGTGATGGTGGTGGTGATGATGGTGGTGGTGATGGTGGTGAAGATGATGATGATGGTGATAATGATAATGGTGATGGTGATGATGGTAGAGGTGGTGGTGGTGATGGTGGTGGTGGTGATGGTAGTGGAGATGATGGTGGTGGTGATGGTGGTGAAGATGATGATGATGGTGGTGGTGTATTGGTTACTCCAGTTAAGATGTAAGCTCCTTGAATACATGGAGGATCTTTCTTTTCTATTTGTATCCCTAATGTTGTTATTTACTTACCCATTTGATGTTGGGTAAATTGCTTAACCTCCTAAACCATAAGTAGAGGAGGTTAAACTAGATCATCTCCAGGTCCTTCCTGCTCTAATAGTCTGTTCTTGTGAGCCTGTGATTGCACATGAGAAGCAGTCAGTTCACTGTCAGCCCAGAGTCTGAAGCCTTTCCTTCTTATTAGGACTCACCAGGGCCATGTTCTGCTGACGGAGCCTTTGAAAGTCATAGGTTGCCTCCCAACCACGATGAGACATAAAATACATGAGTGGACCTACAATCCCTAAATGATTATATCTAAATTGATATCAATCTATAGTCTTCCCTCCCAGTTTGTCACTTTGAAACATAAACATTTCAAAACCCACATTTACACATTTGGCCAGACTCCGCTACCCAAAGTGTAGAGATGATGGGATGGTAGAAGGTGGGGAAAGGCCAGATACTGAATTTTGAGGGGACTAGAGCAGGATGATTTCTATTTCTGGTGATGTATGTAAAAGCTGCCATGATAAATTAATTTTGAATAATATTGATATTTTGACATACTGGAAATTCCCTGAATCTGACTATTGCTTCCTGTAAACAAAAACCAGTAAGTTACGAATAGTGGTTTCTGCCCCTTGAAGCCTGATGGAGGGAGAGCAGAATGAATTTTCCATACCTACCTGCTTTAGTAAGGGCTTGCTCTGTGTCAGGCACTTTGCTAGAGGCTGGGGCTACAATGAAAAGGAGAGGCAGTCTATGTCCTGGAAAGACTTAAGTTCTCAAGGAGGTGGAAGGGGGAGGAAAGGGAAAACACGGGAATACACTAAGGAAACTGATATTGAAATACAAGATAATTCAAGAAGGAAGGAGAACTGTAGACCAACAATTATTCATTAAACAATTATTGTGTGCTAAGTATTGGGGATTCAAAGAGAGACAAAAAAAAGTTCTTGCCTTCACATAGCTTGCCTTCTAATGGGGGAGATAGTATATGTAGATAAATAAATTAAAAAGTTAGAGATTGGGCCTATACCTGTGGCTTCCTTGGTAGAGGAAACCCCCCTCTATCAGTGCAGGTTGGCACCTCTTCTACAACTTAGAGTCTTAGAGAGTCCACCTTGTACCTTATGCTCTTCCTGGTTTCATCTCCACAGCAATAAGATGCTTTTCCCAGGCTAAACTCATTGGTTTTAAACTCATCACCACTCTGCTGATTTAAGCCTGATTGGCTCTACCTCCTTCAGCCTGCTTTCCCCTGTTGGGAGGGCCAGAGGCGGAGGACCAAACTCCTCCCAATGCCTTCCCTTATAGAGGGCAGAAGATGAACTCTCAGATTACTCCACTGTGCCTCTGCTGCCATGTCTGGTTTTACCTTCATGGAACAAGGTGGGCCCTGCAGAGTATTCCTTGGTGTCCCACCTTCTTCTGCCCCCCTTTCCTAACTCATTTTGTGTGCTGTCTCCCCTTTTAGTTTGGAAGCTCATTGAGGACAGGTACTTCCTTTTTATTAAAAGAATATCTGTATCCCCAGGGCTTGGCACAGCGCCTGGCACAACATTTAAGAAATGCTTATTGGATTGGATTAGGTTTACCTAGAACCCTGAGAGATGAAGTGACTTGCTTACTTGCTTAAACTCACATACAGCGGGAATGTGGCAGAGGTGGGCCTTGAACTGAGATCTTCTAGGCTATGAGGAGAGCTTCCTCCACTAGGCCTTGCTGCCTGCAGGTGGCAGTTCTAGAACGACTTCCTACAGGTGCTGACACCTGACTTTAACTTTTTTTTAATATCTTTTTTTTATTTAATATATTTAGTTTTCAGCATTGATTTTCACAAGAGTTTGAATTACAAATTTTCTACCCTCCCCTCCCAACTCCAAGATGGCATATATTCTGGTTGCCCTGTTCCCCAATCAGCCCTCCCTTCTGTCA
>JAQQSZ010019052.1:0-10447 GCA_028646595.1 Phalanger gymnotis | reverse complement strand
GTCCTGGGCTGGAGCCCTGCTTCCCTCTGCCACTTTGTGGGTTCTGCAGTTCTAGAATTGGTTCAGAGCCATTTTTTATAGGTTTTTGGAGGGACTTGGTGGGGAGCTCACCCCAGTTACTGCTTTCCAGTTGCCATCTTGGCTCCACCCAGGAAGGTGAATATTTAAAAGCAGGATAACATGAATGTGGAGAAAGCAATAACAACACAAAGAAACCTGAGCCAAGCTGGTTTGTGAGACTGATGGATGTCTCCATTGACTAACCAAGTCTACAAGGGTTTGAGGATCTGTTCTCTCTGGGTCAGGATGACTCTTCTGGCCCCATCCCATTTGTCTGGTCCTTATAGGCAGTACTGATATGGAGTACAGGGATCAAAAAATACTTCCAAAGCCACCTTGGGATCTGTGAATGAGAGAGGCAGCAAGCTGGGTTTCATCCCTGCCAAAGATGGTAGTTGATTGATGTAGTGGATGTAATCTTCTTGGAGTCTGTGTCTGGAATTGTGGGTATACCTGTGGCCAGGAATAAACAAAACAAAACATCATTGGTTGTTCTGGGGAAATGGAAATCTCCTTGACTTAATAACTGGGAATTAAGCTCTTCTCTGATGTTGAAGTGTTTCTCTACCTCCCCTTCTCACCCCCTTCCCCATTCTGCCCATCTGTATCTTACCCACCTTTTTAAGCCACTCAAGAAGCTCAGCAGAAAGTCCTCTTTTATCTTTCCCCTTCCTGCCCTACCATATCACTTCTTATTTGTATTGACCATCTTCCTAACCAATATCAGAATGTTTTATGAAGATCTCTTCTTTCAGTGTGTGTCTATATTTTTTGTCTCCAACTCAGTAAGCTCACAGAGGGAAGTTCTTTTGGTATCTCCTACAGCATTTAACACTGTGTTCAGCATTCAGTAGGCATTAATTAATAAGTAACTAATAAATACTAAAACTTAAACTTGTCTGGAAGTAGAAAATGGAATCTGGCAGTTCTAAGTGCAGGAATTCTTCTTGTCCTCAACCAACCAATCAACAAGGATTCATTAAATAGCTATGGTGTTCCAGGCACTCCTTTCCTTGGAGGGAAGTCAGGAAAAACTAAAGAACACAGTCATCCTTCTCTTCCAGCATGCGAACACTGGACACGTCTGTAGGGGTCTAAAGAGGTATCTAAAGTTTGTCAAAGAAGTCAGCTGATCAAGGGAGTTGCTCTGGACTGTTAGTAGGAGCACTGACTCAGTGCCTCCCAGAATTGTTCCTATCATTTATTTGTGATTGTAGGCACATTTATAATTATTTCAATGTGTTTTGAGTTTAGGATCATGGATATGGAGCTGGAAGGAAATACATCTATCTGATTTTTCACTTGATCATCTCATCAGCTCCCATGGATTTAGTTATCACCTACATGCTGGTGATGGTCAGATCTACTTACCCACTCCTAGTTTCTCTGCTGACCTCCAGTCACATCTCCAGTGTGATGTCTCATACTTAACGTCCAATATACATCTTCAACTCAACATAACCAAAACTAAACTCATCTTTTCCCCTTAACCCTTTCCACTTCTAAATCTCCTCATTAATATCAAAAGCACCTCCATCTTCTCAGTCCCCCAGGCTTACAACCTAGGTGTTATACTTGACTCCTAACTATCTCTCACCTTCCCATATAATCTGTTGCCAAGCCCTATCAATTTTATCTTTGCTACATCTCTCAAATGCATCTTCATCTCTCCTCTGATAATGCTATCACTCTGGTACAGGCTCTCATCAACTCAATGTCTGAACTATTGAAATAGCCTGCCAATGGGTCTTCCTGCCAGAAGTGTCTCCCCACTCTAATCCAATCTCCATTCAACTGATGAAGTGATTTTCCTAAAGTACAACCCCTACTCACTAAACTCTAGTGGGTCCCTATTACCCCCTCCCCATGATCAAATACAAAATACTCTGACATTCAAAGCACTTCACAACCCAGTCCCTTTTTACCCTTGCAGTCTCTCCTTTTCAGTACCCTACCCACCCAAATACTCTGTGATGCAATGATGTTGTTGTTGATGCATGTTGTTCCTCAAACAAGACACTAGCTTTCCAGACTCCAGGCATTTTCTCTAGCTTTCTCCCCAGGCTAGAATGTTCTCCCTCCTCATCTCTGTTTCTTGGCTTCCCTCAAGTTTTCAGATAAAGTCTCATCTTCTACTGGAATCATTTTCCAATTCCTCTTAATTCTAGTGCCTTCCCTCTGTAAATTATTTTCTATTTATTCTGAATATTGTGTGTTTGCATCTATTTGTTTGTATGTTGTTCCTCTTATCCCTTTAGATTGTAAGCTCCTTGAGGGCAGGGATTGGCTTTTGCTCCTTTTTGTATCCTCAGCCCTTAGCACAGTACCTGACACATAGTAGGTGCTTAATTAGTGCTTACTGACTGACTGATCCTACCTCCTCATTTTAAAGATGAGGAAATATTAGATGTAATGAGAGAAACATTAAAAACACCAGAGACGTTAGGTGATTCGCTCAAGTCACACAGGTAGTAAGTAGCAAAGACAGGATTTAAATCTTGGTGCTCTGTCTCTAAATTCAGCAATTCTTCTACTATATCATGTCACCTTGCTTGCTTTTATTTTATTCATTTCTAGATGATAAAAAAGCCTTTTATCTACAGATTAATCAAATCATACTTCGATATGAATAAGGGTTTAGGAAAAAGGCAAATACTCCTGTTACTGATTATTTTGTCTCCCTTCTGCAATTTGCCATGGATTTCTACCCCGACTAGAAGATTTATGTCTATACTCAATTAAACTGTCCTTTGAATCACTTTTTCTTCCCCAGACTCCCAAATCTTACTTCTCAAAATTGTTTAAAAGTCAAATGTCCTACTATTTGCCTATTGTCTTTCTCCTCCATGTGACACTTACCATCATGTCCTTTGTGGAAATGTTCAGCCCTCCACAAGAAAAGAAAATTGAGGAATGTTACATGGACTTACAGAACCTTTTCAAGGAGAAATTGTGGAGATTTCCAAGATGATTACTGAATACATAAAAGATTCTAGAGTAGGTCAGGCTGGACTTTCTCTTGCCCTATTAGAAATAGAAAAGGAAATAGCCACTTCTGAAGCAGCTTAGTGACATAGTAGAAAGACCTCTGGACTTTTAGTCAAGAAGACAAGAGTTTGAATGTTGCCTCTTGTATGATCCTGGATAAGTCACTTAAACTATATGCCTCAGTTTCCTTATCTGTAAAATAGAGATAATAACGAAAGCTATTTTCCAGGATTGTGACAATAAAACAAAATAATATATGCAAAGTATTTGGCAACCTTAAACCTCTAAATACTACATAAATGGTATCTATAATTATTGTTTATAGTAGTGGTCAAGATAGATGAACAAAATATTATCTCATTTTTCTGCAATCCTCACTACTATTGGTACAAGAAAATGGGTCAACAGGTTAAGTAAAAGTCTGGAAGAAAGTGGTTTGGGTGGTAAAAATTTTAATGATAACTGGAGGCTGAACCCAGTGCTGTATTTCTCCAGGTCTCCAATTGTGAGAGCAACAGATGTGTTCTCACCAAGGGTGTTAGAAAAGGACCAAAGAAAGAAAAAAATTATTTTCAAGACTTTTAAAACTTTTGTGGACTATTTAATTTTTTCAACTTTTTTTCTTCTTTTCTTTTTAAATTTTAGACTCAATACCAACAAACTTCTTTTCTAAGTTGTTTCTAAGTTTCTAAGTTGATGACGTAGGCCTCGCCTGAATCAACTTTTAGTATAAAGAGGAAAGCTACTCTCTGACATTTCCCTCTACTCTATTGTTGTTCAGGTGTTTCAGTCATGTCTGACTCTTTGTGACCCAATTTGGGGTTTTCTTGGCAAAGATACAGGAATGGATTGCCATTTCCAGCTTCTGTAGCTCATTTTTACAGATAAGGAAACTGAGGCAAACTGGATGAAATGACTTGCCCAGGGTCATACAACTTAGGTGAAAACAATTAATAAAACAACAGCAGCCACTTTAGAAGAGAAAGGCACTAGGCAATAGTGATTTCGATTGGTGAATATACTAATTTAAAGTTGGTAAAGCCCAGGTTAAGAGTAGAAATTTACTTAATGTTTTAATGTTAGTGAGTCATTTTATACACATTATTTCATTTGATTCTCATAATAACCCCATGGGGCAGGTATGACAAGTGAGGAAACTGAGAAAAAGAAGGTAAGTGACTTACACAGCTAGCAATTATCAGAGTCAGGATTCAAACCCTGCCCTTCCTGATTCCAAATTGAGCGATCTATGGCAGTTTCCTAGCCATTATTCATAGAAAACCAAGATACTTGGAAAGAATCATAAGATTACAGATTTATAGCTAGGAGCAACCTTAGATGTCATCTAATCCAACGCCTCAATTTTACAGATGAAGAAATCAAGGCCTAAAGATATTAAGTAACTTGTTCACGATCACAAGGTAGAAAGCAACAAATTTGGACTTTGATCTCTGATTGTCTGACTCCAAATCAAATGAAGTTGAAGGTCCTTCTCCTCCACCTTAGTCTACTTGCCCTTGAACACTTGAGTGACCCAATACCTCTGAAGTTCTGAGGTAGGTAGCAATGCTCCCATTGTTTGCACCAGGCCAATAAAGGCCAACGTTGGTTGCTCCAGCAGAGGAAGGAACACTTGATTATACAGGGAGATCTGATTGTCGATGACATTAATAAAGTCTTCCAAGAATGGGAAAGGCAAGGTGTATCCTGTGGCGAAGATGACCACATCAATGTTCTCCACAATTCTGCCATCTTCGAAAATGGCCACTCTCTCTGGGAACTCTTTCACATCAGGTTTCATCATTATTCTTCCAGAAAAGATGTGTTTGGGAAGGTTGTCATCAATGCTCACTTGAGAATTTAGAAATCTGCTTGACAAAGGAAGATGGCACTTATTATTTCACTCATCCATTCATTCCTTCTTTCCACAAAGTATTCGTTTGTACCAATCAATGACTTTTGAGCATTGATGGGAACTACCTAGCCTTTCCTCTTCATATCTCTATATTTCTTGGATTGAGATACAATCTTCAATGAATGGATAAGGCTGTCAGCAGCATCACTTATCCCTTATCATTCATTATTCCTTTTATTTCATTCTTAGGAATGTGAATGAAACCAGATATGCAAATTCATGCCTATAATATCTGCTACTAGGTGGGTGAAGGGCTGAGGTATAGGGATTCCTTGAGTTCACAAATTCTAAACGGCAGTAGGAATAAAGCAAATGAGGTGTCTGTATTGAATTAAATGCTAATATGGTGAGATCCAAGAGGAGACAGTCACTAGACTGACTACAATAGGGGAGATTGGCACATAATGGAAAGATGCAATTGGGCCTATGAGTGGCCTCTACAATTTAGGCCCAGATGAAATATGAAGATGTAATCTCCAGAAGAAAAAAAAGTGAATAGGAAATAAAAAGAGACATTCAGATACTCCAATGTGAAGACCTCACATAGGTTTGTTACTTCTGACATCTATAAATTATATAGACACAATAATGCAAAACCAAAACATCTAAGGTACATAGGAATCAAAATTTTCATTTCCTATTCTCGACTTTGACATTAATTTTCTGTCAATTCCAGCATAGCCCTTAAGCTACTTCTGTAGTGATTTTCTCTATAATAACATGGCGATAGTTCCATCTGCTACCTAATCAGTTCTTACAGGTGTTATGAGAATTAATTAATTAAAATGTTCACTCCAGTTTGATGTATTTGGTTGGAAGTCAGAGAGATGTTTATATTTCCAGAAAGAGCAGCCCTTTATTTTCTCAAATATCAACCAGAAATAAGTGATAGAAAAGACAACTGAAGTTTACTTCTTTAATCACCAAAAGAAAAAAACAACCATGAAAATATCTGTAAAATGTGTGCTGCACTTCCATGATTTCTTAAACATAGAATACTGAAAATAATACAATCTCTTCCTGATAACTCAGTTGTCATTAGAAACATTATCATTCAATAATTGTAATCTGGTAGTTTTTATTTCCTTTCTTAATGTCTCCAGACATTCTTCCCGCTAATGTGCTACTTCTAATTCAGAGGAATCAGGAATCAGATGAACTTGAATGTAGAGTAAAAGTTAGTGAGGTCTAAATAATGATTTGAGGAATTTTCTTATCAGTAAAATGTATGAACCTTAGTATATGGACTCTGTGAGGGGTGTTGTAGGGCTCATAGGTCTTTTTTTTTGTTTCCTTCCTGGTTCTGTAATGTACCAAATGACTGAAGTTGCCATAATTATGGACCTTAAATGAGTCAGGTTTTGATGTATTAATTGGATTGATGTAGTAGATAGGGCTTTGGACTTTGTGTCAGGGAGTCCTGAATTTGAATCCAGCCTGAGACACCTCCTAGCTATGTGACTGTGGGTAAGTCACCATCTTCTTATTTCAGTTTGCTCATTTGTACATTGAGAGGGTTGGTTTAAATGACCTTCCCACTCCAAATCTATTATTTTATGATCCTACCATTGCCAGAGAAGGACTCAACCTATTAACTTTAATCTTCAAACTGAAGAACTCAATCTAACTCTCTATAGAGGTGGTCTTAAGTCCCACAAAATATTCATTAGTAAGTAACAATATTTGACATTTATGTAGCATTTTAAAGTTTGCAAAGTATTTTATACACATTATCTACCCATTAGATTATATAATTCTTACAACATACAGGTACTATTATTGTCCCCATTTTGGTGAAGAAACCGAGGCTGAGAAAATTTGTAACTTACTCAGAATCCCATAGCTAGTAAATATCTAGGTGGGATTTCAAGCTAGGTCTTCCCGACTCCAAGTCCAGCTTGCTTTTCACTATTCTAAGCTGCCTCTAAACAAAATGATGTCATCATATGGACATCAATTAATACTACTTATAGAATTTTTTAAGGAGGTGCAGATAGAAGATTGGATAAAATACATTTTGTGTTTATTATTCAGCCTCAGTTTCTTCATCTGTGAAATGAGGATAATAACATATCACATGGACTGTAGTATCAAATTGAGTAGAATATATGAAGTATTTTCTAAGCTTCAAAACACTATTCTAAAAGAATAATAAGAATTGAGATTTATACTTTAAAGTGTCCAAAGTAATTTATAAACTTTACCTCATTTTATCCTTGTAGGTGTGAGGAAAAGAGCTGACATGAAATGACTGACATCAAGATTGAGAGGTCAATTAGAGCATATTATTATTAATTAGTTTTTGAGTGGAAATGATGGGCAGCTTATCACTTAAGTCAATGAAAATCCAATTAGATACTATGCATATCATTGGAGAAAATGGTGTAGTGTAGTTTGTATTCTGCTTTCATACACCAGTGGAAAATGATAGTCTGAGAGTCCTTTCTAGTTCCTAAAGGGGCTGATATTCCATTTTGCCTGAGATTAAGTCACCGTAGCTTAAAATAAAGAGTGGATACCTTTTCTAAGGCTTTAGGCCATTGTTCTTGTGACCAAATCTTGAATTTAATTTATTTCCCATCCAATCATTCAACATGGACATGATCGTTGTCTTCTTATGATCTTAAACTGAGCGAAGAGTACAGTGTCCATGGGGTAAGCCTTCATCCCATACCTGGTTACATACCCAAATCCTATGTCGGGTGCTTAGGAACATCTGGAAGAAAGAAACGCCACGTCCAAAAAGATGTATCGTTTTTTGAAATCCATCTTTGTCACAAACTTTCGGTGTGATTTTTGCTTTGTTTTTACTCTTTGCTAAGCAGTCCATGCACTTCTTACTATTATCAGATCTGGCTTCCCATCCCTCCCTGGCATACCTGTTAACTGTTCTAATGATATCATGAAACTCTCCCCTCATTCCTGATTAGCTGGTTCCTATGATAATAAGCCCTGAGTCCCCCATCTATACTCTTAACAGGTTTTAAAAGGACTGACAAAGAAAAATGCCTTCAACCCCTGGTGAGATTTCAGTGTCTCCTTCTTACAAAAACTTTGTGGGAAAGAGGACTTTCAATTAGACTCTTTGGATGAAAAATCAGTGCAAATCAGTCATATTTTGTGGTAATAGAGTTATAGCTCACTTGAAGTATAGGCTAGATGATAAATGAAAACAATTCTGATGAATTATGGATCAGTGGTAGATAAAATAATTCCTGGGAATTTGGAACTGTGCCAGATAGGTAAAAGCACTGAACTAGGAGACAAAAGACTTTGCATATTGGCTCTGTTACTAACTAGCTGTGTGACATCTGGACCTGTATAGCTTATCTTTGCATGTTGTTTCTTTTCTACTCACCAGTAGAGTATAAGCTACTTGAGGGCTGGGATAATTACATTTTTCGTTTTTGTATTCTCATAGGGACCTCAAACATCAAATTAATGGGTTAGATTAAATGGGTTTTGAGGTAGCTTCTCCCTTCAAAAATCTATGATTTTATATATTATGCAAATTCAATAGAAATATATTTAATAAATTATATAAATGTATGATCAATAAATTAGATATTAACATTTAAAATATGATAGAGAAACAGTACAGTAGAATTAGTGAGAGCTAGGCCTTGGGCCAGGAAGAACTGGACTCAATTTGATATATATTAACCCTAAACTCTCAGTCAACTCTAAGACCATCAGTTTCAGAGAAGGTACCAACCTTTATTGGTGAATGACAGTCCTTCACCTGGAAACTCCCTATACTAATGACATTAAAAGTCTAGTCTTTATCCTTATAAATGTGATCTATGGTTTTACACACACACACACACACACACACGCGTGCGCTGCATATATATATATACATATACATATATATATACATATATATATACATAAAAATACACAAATACATAGATATGCTTTCCAAGCATCCCAAAGCAAATGTCTTTGCTTTATTTAAATGGCCAGAACAATTGACTTAGATATTTACATTTTCCTTCTTAAAATGCTATGTTGTACTATATGTGTGTGTGTGTGTGTATACACATATTTTACAATCAATATCACTGGGTACTCCTTGACTCAGCAGTTCTCAAGTAATTTAAAACCTCTGCTCTGTTGTACCTAGAATGACCAGAAGAGGGAGGGCTTACCCAGCAAACCCATCTTTCTGAAGGCTTCAGAGGATAGCTACTTTTAATAGTTCCCTTGGTTCATTAGCAAACCTTATCATGCAATTGATTAGCACAAGTCCTTGAGGCAATTGGTATGCATCTTGCTAACTACTGCAGAAAAATACACATTTTGCTTAGTTGTTCTTAGATCTTGTCTGTATAGCCAAAGTCAGGTGGTGGGTTGATTTTAGAGCTGTTAGGATATCCATAGCAGGTTACAATGACATTGGCTCACAGAGGATTCAGGATCAGAGAGAGTTGCTCCTAAATTATTCTACAGCTGCCTTCATATTCTTCCCGTTGAATTATCCAGCTAATTGTCTCAACTCCCTATTTTGCTTTGCTGCAACAGTAAACAGTAAATGCTCCCTATGAGTGGTTTGGCCCAAGAAAACAAGGCTAATGACAATTTTGGCCCAGCTGGCTTTGGAGGCTTGTCTCACCTCCAACATTCTGTGATTCTGCATCTCTCTTAGCTATTATCTATTTGCACGGACTTTGGAGAAAGGACTTAGAGCCCCGCTTAATAGAAAGTGCCAAGTAATGAATTGCTGCATCTTATGGAGCAGACATCTAATACTCTGGGAATTTAGACCATTAGGGGTGAAGTGTTTGCTACACACACACACACACACACACACACACACACACACACACACACACGTTTCATTGTATGACTGAGCTCCACAGCAAGGTCTGCTCCAGAATTCCTGATGCCAATCACAATGATTCTCTTCCCTAGAAATCCCTCAGGACCCTTATACTCTTTGCTGTAGAAATAGGGACCTTTGAATTTCTCATTACCTATTTTTTTAAAGGAAGAAAGAGCAGCTGACATCCTTGAAATGAAACAGTTACTTTAGCTCTAATCCATTAATTCTGGGATGTGAAAAGTATAGCCTTATAAATAACTAAAATTCATAACACTTTATTTAACCTTTCATTTCCCAGTCCTATAAAGAACCACCATATATTGATAGCTATAGATAGAAGACAGGATAAAATACATTTTGTGTTTATTATTCAGCCTCATTTTCTTCATCTGTGAAATGAGGATAATAATATGTATCACATGGGACTGTGCTATCAAATTGAGTAGAATATATGAAGTATTTTCTGAGCTTTAAAACATCATTCTAAAAGAATAATAAGAATTGAGATTTACACTTTAAAGTGTCCAAAGTAATTTATAAACTTTATCTCATTTTATCCTTGTAGGTGTGAGGAATAGAATATGGTCTCCTCTACGTTCCTTGAACATAACACTTTTACCTTCTGACCTCAGACATTTCGCTACCTGTAGTAGGAAGGC
>JAQQSZ010019051.1:0-10447 GCA_028646595.1 Phalanger gymnotis | reverse complement strand
TCTGGTCTGGTTGGTCCCCAGGGCACATACTGGGCTCTGCTCCCCTCCAGTCCCAGCTCCATGCAGGATAGACCTTACCCAGAGACCATCCAGGCTGTCCTGGGCTAGAGCCCTGCTTCCCTCTGCTCTTTTGTGGGTTCTGCAGTTCTTCTCTGTTGTCTTTGGTGTTTGTGGGTTGAGAAGTCTGGCAACTGCCACAGCTCAATGATTCAGGGCGCTAGGGCCCACTCCACCTGGCTCCTGGTGTGGTTGGTCCAGTGCCGCCTATGCTGGGTTCTGCTCCACTCTGCTCCCAGCTCTGTGCAGGATAGACCTCACCCAGCAACCATCTTGGCTGTCCTGGGCTGGAACCCTGCTTCCCTCTGCTATTTTTTGGGTTCTGCAGTTCTAGAATTGTTTCAGAGCCATTGTTATAGGTTTTTGGAGGGACTTGGAGGGGACCTCATGCTAGTCCCTGCTTTCCAGCCGCCATCTTGGTTCTGCCCCCCTTAATTCGACTCTATAGCTTTCTACTTGTGTGATAAGACACTGAACTTTGGGGCTACATTGGCTTGTCTGTAGAGTGAACTTGTTGGAATGGATGACCCCTTCTGGATCTAAGTGTATGAACACAGAATGTACTTCATCCTAGAAACCTTTTCCCCTTCTTTTCTCCTGCCCCAAATCCCAATACAATTGCAGGTTGTTTGTGCCTCTTCCCTGGCAATCCCTGATTGCTTTACTCTGACCCCATACCCACTAAGCCTTTGCTCATTCCTGCAATATAACCAGTCAGTCAATAATCAACAGTTATTTATGAAATGCTTACTGTAGGGCAGACACTGAGCTGAGAGCTAGGACTACAAAGACAAAAACACATTTCTTTCCTGGGAACCTCAGAGTTCACAGTCAAATGGCAATAAAAGAGACCCATCCAAGACATACATAGGGGAGTGGGGCAGAGGTCTATATACAACATTCATCAATCTGACCAAGACCTTTGATACTGTCAGTCATGAGGGCTTGGGGAAGATCAGGACACAATTTGATTGCCCAGAGAAGTTTATCAGTATCGTATGGTCTTCTCAGGCTAGCACGCTTGCCCAGGTTCTGGATAATGGGAGATGCTCTCACTCTTTCCCAATCACCCCTAGAGTGAAGGAGGGCTGAGCACTTGCTCCCATGTTTTTCGCGTGATGTTTTTTTTTTTCCCAGTAATGGGGTCAGATGCCTTCAACAAGGATGAAAACAGCATCAAGGCCAGCTATTACATTGACAAAAAATTATTCAACTTTAAAAGGCAATAAGCCAAGACTAAAGTGGATAGGGAGTTGGTGCATGGTTTGGTTTTTTTTTGCAGACAATTGTGCAGTCAATACAGCCTCTGATGCAACAAAGTATAGATCAGTTCTCTGCTGCTTGTGCTAATTTTGGCCTGACAACTAACACCAAGAAAACAAAAGGTTTCCACCAGCCAATACCATCCCAACATGGAGCTATCAGTTTCAGCAAATGGAGAAATATTGAAAGCTATGGATAAGTTCACTTACCTTGGCATTTTACCTTCCATGGATGTCCACATAGATGATGAGGTTGATGCATGCATTGTCAGAGCTGGCTCAACATTTGAGAGGCTCTGAAGTAAAGTGTGAGAGTCAAGATGTATTAAACTGACTACCAAACTGAAGGTCTACAAAGCTGACCTCATTGTTGTATGCCTGAGAAACCTGGACAATCTAGCAAGGCCATGCCAGGAAACTGAATCGCTTCCATTTGAATTGTCCTAGGAAGATTCCAAAGATCACCTGGCAAGATAAGGTACTGGACACTGAGGTCCTTTCTTGGGCTAAACTGCCAAGCATTCCAACTCTACTGCAGAGAGTGCAATAACACTGGGCCGGCCACATTGTTCAAATGCCAAATGTACATTTAACAAAACAGCTATTTTGCAGAGAACTCACACAAGGTAAGCACCCACATGGAGGTCAGAAGAAGTGAGACAAGGACACTCAAAGTCTCTCTGATGAACTTTAGAATTGGTCGTGAGACACAGGGGACATTGGCACAGGGCCATCCATCATGGTGTGCCCTCAGCAAGAGAGGCGCTGTCTTCTCTAAGTAAAGCAGAATTGCGGTAGCTCAAAAGAAACAGGAGATGAGCACATGTAGACAGATCTCCACTCCACGTGTACAAATGGACTATTCGCACCTAACCTGCGGTACAGCCTTCTGAGCCCCTATTGTTCTGATTAGCCACAGTCAGACACACTGGACATTGACCCTGACATCCTGATATCATTTTGGTCCTTGTCAAGAACAGAATGACAACTACTAACTAATTATATGGGAGAGGTTTTCCTGAGTCCAGAATCCCTACTCTTCTTCACAGCAGCAGAGAAGCTTTACCTAAGCTTGCTTTCCTAAGGGTAAATGGTTTTGTTCTTTGGGACCCTGGAGTACTCTCACATAATGTGGCCTCTACTGTTGTCAATAAGCACATGCTCCTACTTACTGCCAAGTTGGGGGGCAAGGGGGCTGGATAGTGTGTGTACATGCATGGCATTAGCATCTCTATTTGATTATAAGCTGTAAGAGGACAATTTAGTTTTGAATACATTTTGATTAATGCCCACTAGAGCACAAACTTAATAAAACCTTTTAGCACAGATGAAAGTAAAATGTTTGGCCAGGCAGGATGCCCCCAGGGAAAGGATTCAGAACAGAATGAAATGTACCTGTTCTTCCTGGGCTTTAGGAAAACTTGATAAACCACAGTCACAATGCAATGATAATTGAATTTACGTTACAAAGAATCCTTCGGATTACAGAATAGTTTACTGCAGCCTAGGCGGAGAAATAGTTATGCATTTAGAATCATGTATGTTCTATTTGCTGTTAAACTGTGGTCCAGGAAAGGAATGTTGTAAAAAAAAAAAAGAACCTTGCTTTCAAAGGGCTGGAAGATGAGCAATATTAGTCAAAAATTAATTAAATGGCACAATTATTGTGAAAGTACAAGACCTTAGGGAGAAGAAATGGGTGAAGACTCAAATTTACTCATCGGACAAGGAGTATAAATAACATCGGCATTTCTACTATCATATGTCATGGTTGTTTTTCTAAAAAATTCTAAGAGTGGCTTTGAACTGAGGCAAAAATTATGTCAGCCTTTGTCTGGCTTGGGCACAAAGTAGTCAATGAGAAGGAATGGAAAGCCTGGCCTTGCAGACCAGGGCACAGACCACATGCTGCCACCCACGTCTCTGCAGCTTGTCCAAATTGCAAACCTACTTCATGGGAGAGAGCAGTTCCCTGAGCAGTGCTAAGGGCACAGACACCAAGCTATCCTGCAGGGGCAATGGTACAGAGTGTCTTTAAATTGTGAGCCTCCCGGGGCATTAACTTTCTCTTGCTTCTCTGGATATAGAAGGCTGAGGACAGTCTCTGAGACAAGAGGAATGGAGCAATGTCATGTGTCTGTCTCCTGGACTCAAGCTTCCTCCCTGTGATTACAATCTTTAGGCCTCTCTGCATGCTGGGTAATTGTCTTTGTGAGCAATTTTGTTTCTGCAGGGCCAGCATCTGGAAGGAAAGCCTATTCTGATCCTATGTAGGTGGCTAATGTGTTTGTACTATCCATACACCAGGCCTTTGGTCCATTTCTAATGCTGTTGCTGCTTCAAGGCTGGTAGTTTGTGTGGGGCCTATCACCAAGACAGCAGCTATGCCTTTGACAATTTGAAGCTATATCTTTCTATCCAACAACATATATATGACTTTCCCAATGCCCCTATCCACTGCAGAATAAAAGCCTATAATAATTCATTCATTTATTTACTGATCATCAAATGCTGAAAAAATACCTACTATATGCAAGCTTCTTTCCTAGGCCCTGCAGAACCCACAAGGCGGTACAAGTAACACCCTGGCCTCCAGGAATTTATCATCTAGAAAAGCAGGTGAGACTCACCCACAAATTTCTCCAAGGGAATGAAACACGGTATGGTTCAGGAGGGAAAGAGAGTATGGCATACAGCAGACAAATGCTGGCCCCGGGTTCACAGTCTACCATTGTTTTACCATGGACCAATTACTTCTGTCTTAGCCTCAGTTTCCTTATCTGACAAATGGAGATGATACCGGCAGGACCTGTTTCCCAGGGTGATTGTGAGGCCTGACTAAGTATAGAGCACTTTGCAGACTTTAATGAACTTTAGTGATGGATAACATTAATGGCTAACCAGTGCATGGGCAAAGTGTGCGAAGGTTTACAGAGCTCTATACAAATGATCTGGTTGGACCCTCAGCACCACCTAGCAAGATTACTATGGCTATCATCCCCATTTTCTAAATGAGCAAACTGAGTCCCACAGAAGGTAAATGACTTACCCAGAGTCACAAGGGAGAAAGGGCCTAAGGCTTCTTAAGATAAAGCAGTGAGGAGAAGGAGAGAGGGGACAGGAATCTCTTACCCCAGCTGCAAAGGGAAAGCATCTAGGAGAAATTGGAAAGTGATTATAGCAGGATTTGAAGTAAGGTCTTCCTTTCTCTGAATCCAGAACTCTACCCACAGAACTACCTAGCAGTCACTAAGAATGGATCATTTTGAGGCAGAAGGATAATTTAGAGGCCAAGACCAAAGCCCTCCTTTGACAAATGAGAAAACTAAGACCTTGACAGGCTAGTGACTTACCCAAGGACACATAGCCAGTCAGTGGCAGAAACAAGATTCAAAGAAAACCAGCTTGACTGACCTCAGGTAACATGTTGGTTCTGACATTTTGTGGCTTTGTGGTGACAGGAAAAGCCTATTACCCCTCTGAGCCTCAGCTGAGTCATCCATAAAAGGAAAATAATCCCATCTCTAGTACCTGAAACTTGAATCAGCACTTGATACCTTTGGCTGTTTATCAAAGCTGCCTTGAAAACACTGTGTAACCCTTACCACACCATGACCTACAGAGGATCCATAACAAGTAGCACATGGCTACTAAGGGACAGACTGTAGAGACAAAGGAAAGAGGGGCCCAGGAAGGAGAAAGAAGGGGTTTTGGGGAGAGAAGCCAAGGATGCCCATTCCTCTGCCTCTCAGCAGCCCCAGCTTCTGATAAGATGCTGCTCATGCATGACAATCCACATCAGCTGAAGCCCCTCAGCACTGCTGCCAGGGCTCTCTGCCTGCCGTGGATGGAATGACCCTGAACCCATTTGGCATTCATTCTCTCTCTCCCCACAATGGAATGGAAGCTCCTTGAGAAAAAGCATTACTTCTTTTCTTTATTTTGGAGGGGGGGGTTCTTTTTTGTCTTTATATACTCAGGGCAGGGCACAGTGCCTGCCATTTATTAAGAGCTCAACAAATGTTTGCTGAGTCATTGATTGATTCAAGCAGAAGAGAGAGGAGAGGATACTGAATGCAAAGGAAACAGCATGAGCAAAGGTATACTAGTAACAGCATCCCAGGGGCAGTTGGGAGTCCTACTGGTAGCAGCACAAAATGTTATTTGGCAAGTAGTAAGAAATGAAGATGGCTTAGAAATATAGAGCCTTGAATGCCGCTTCAAAATTTTGGATTTTATTATGAATGCAATTAAATATATTAGGGTGTTGTTGTTGTTGAAGCAAAATAGTAACAAAGTTATAATAGTGTTTTAAGAAAAATGGGAAAGAATATCTATGGAATTCCGAAGAAATGTAAGAGTAAAGCATGAAAGAAAAAATTGTTTAAAAGACATTATCAAGGAATCACATGGCAGGAAGACCAAATGGATTTGTCACATGGAGAAAGTGAGGGATGGTAGCTAGACAGCCAATGTGCTCCACTGGTATCCCTCCAGTGTCAGGAGAAATGAAGGAAGGGCTCCAAAACATTTGGTGAACTTTTGGGAGTGCATAGAAGATACTCGCACGGAGGGTGCAGGTATGGATGGGTTGCAACTTGCATATTCAGAGGGAACTCCAAAACTGAAGACCCAAGCCATTTTGAGCAGAGTTTTTATAAGGCAGCAGAAGCCCAGATTAGTGGGGACAAAGTGGGAGAGAAGGAGACCAATTAATCACATACTGCAATAGTCTGGGAATGACGTCCTAACATAGAGTGGTAGTATTGAGAATGGAAAGAAATGAAAATATGGGAGAGATGGAAAAATGAATAAAGAAAACATAAAGCAGCTCATCAAGTCAGAATCTTGTCAAAAATGTTATCATTTCTCCCTGGAGGTGATTTTTTTTCCTCTGATGAAATTTTTTTCAGTTGTAAGCTTTGCTCAGTGTAGCTTCATCTTTCTTGAAATATCAGATCTGCAAGAAATATGAAAGGGAGCTATGGCAGTCTTAGGATTCTATAAATCCCTCATGTATCTTTTCTCTACCATTTCTGCTCTGAAGAATTAGCATTTAAGGGTTCACTCTGGGACGCAGAAGTCAGAAAGTGATCATTTATATCTCAAAAATCTTGTTTCCTCTACAAATTCCATAGGACCCTAATCTCCTTAAATAACACCCTGAACACATTTTATTCTAAGAGATTTTTAAATGTGACTTTTACCTTGCATACTGACTTGCCAGATATCAACAGCTTTAAAAAAAACAGCATCTACTGTTATTCCTCCTAAGACATAAAGGAGTAATTGTCTAAAGAGATAAATATGGTTACAAACAAGGCTTCTCAAAATTCTCCAAAATCCATTAGCTGATTTAAATTCTACCAAAAAATGAAACAAGATAGCCAGTTAATGAAGGGGAGATGCAAATATGTGAAAGGAATAGGAAACCAATCAGTGTCAGTAATAAATATGTGCATTTCAAATGCCTTAGCATCCAAATTCATAAAGAAATAAGTAACAGGGCTACAAAAATCTTGAATGAGAGTATTATAAGGACCAGAGATTTCAATAATCCTCTCTCTTAGCTTTGGATAATTCTAACAGAAAGTTAAACAAAAAGGAAAATAGAGAATTTAAAAAAAGGCTGGAGAAATGAAAGTAAAAAGACTTGCGGAGTTTTCTACATGCAAATGAAAAAGAATATACATATTTCTGAGTACTTTTGTAAAAGGTAACCATATATTTAGGGCACAATGATATTGCAAACAAATATAAAATGATATAAATAATGCTAAAATAACTGGACTAAATTCTTTACTGCCTTATTTTCACCATCATTTTTCTTCACAACATTAAACATTTGCTGAGTGTATTCTCATCCAATGTCCATGCATACAGCTTCTTACAGTTTTTAATTGTGGGGGGGGAGACTTTGGGTTTTTCATCTGTATGCATTAGAATGCCTTGATTATATAAAGACCTTCAGTGAGGAGCGGCCCATTGTTTCCAAAGGCAGCTCCATCCATTTTCAAATAGCTCAAAATATTAGGAAATAGGCTTTCTTTTTTTTCCTCCATACATCATACTTATATTTGCTTCATTGAACTTGCAAACATTTGTTCCTTACTCTTCTGTTTGCAAACAAGACAACAAACCTGATCCCTGTTCTATGTGACATAGCTCCCTTTAAATGATTCTCCTTCCCCAATCTTCTGTTGTCTTGGCTAAAAATCTTCAATTCTTTTACATGATCCTTGGATGGGCTGAACTCATAATTCTTCACCACTATGGCTGACTGTCTTTGTGTACTCTCCAGCTTCCCAATGGCATTTCAGCTGATCTTTCAGCACAACACTTGGGGTGCTAGGTCAAAGAACAAGACTGGCTTCATCTTGATGCTCTTTTAATTTCAGAATTCAGCCTAAGATTCCACTAGCTTTTTTGAAGTCAATATTAAGGGGGATGGGGCAGGGCCATGATGGTAAAAAGAAAAGCAACTTGACTGAGCTCTTCCAAATTCCCTTCTACATAACTTTTTTTTTCCATTCTAGATAACAGAAGAAGACAACAAAGGCAAAACTGCTACATCTAAAGCCTCAAAGAAAAATTTGAATTCGTTTCAGGCCATGTAAGGGCTAAAAAAAGATTTTAAAAGTCAAGTAAGAGAGGTAGAGGAAAATTGGGAAGAGAAATGAGAGTGATGCATGAAAATCATGAAAAAAGAGTCAACGGTTTAGCAAAGAAGACACGAAAAATACTGTAAAAAATAACACCTTAAAAAACAGAATAAACCAAATGAGAAAAGAGGTACAAAAATCCGATGAGGAGAAGAATATCTTGAAAAGCAGATTTGGCCAAGTGAAAAAAGATATACAAAAATTCACTGAAGAGAACTCCTTAAAAAGTAGAATCAGAAAAAAACAAATTTAAAAAAAATAAAAGTAGAATCAGCCAAATGGAAAAGGAGGCACAAAAGCTCATTGAAGAAAATAATTTCTGAAAAATTAGAACTGGTCAATTGGAAGCTAATGACATTGTGAACCATCAATATACAATAAAAGAAAATCAAAAGAATTTAAAAAAGAGAAGAAAATGTGAATTATCTGATTTGAAAAAAATGAACTGGAAAACAGATAGAAGAGTGATACTTCAAAAAATATTGGACTGGAGCAGCTTGGTGGCACAGTGAGTAGAGGACCAGACCTGGAGTCAGGAAGACCTGAGTTCAAATTCCAGCTCAGACACTTGACATATGTACTAGCTGTGTGACCTTACACAAGCCACTTAATCCCAATTGCCCTGCCCCCCCCAAAAAACAACAAAAAAAAGAACAAAAAATGTTAGACTATCTGGAAGACTTGTTCTTTACTTTTCTTGCTTTGTTTTCTGTTTTCTTTCACAATATGACTAGTGGACATATGTTCTGAATGACTACACACATAGAAACTATATCAAATTTGTTGCCTTCTCAATATGGGGTGGGAATAGGCAAGAACGGAGGGAGAGAATCTGAACTCAGATTTCCAAAAAATGTGTTAAAAATTGCTTTTATATGTAATTGGGAGAAAATAAAACTAAATCATCAAAGAATATCACATTGGTGACTCAAATTGATATTGTCATCCACTAAATATCTGGGTCTTTTTCAGATGATTTTTTTCTCAGTATGATTTCTGTAGGGAAGAAAACCTACTCAATAATTTTATGAATATGTATTGGTTTCATCTTTATCAGATAAGCCAATTAATCTTTTGTTTTCCCATGAATATATTTTGCTATTTTACAAACAGAATCATATTTCCCTATTGTGGTGGTTCTTAACTTTTTTTTGTTTATGCTCTAAGTGCTTTTGTCATTCATTGCTTTCAGTGGATACAGCATTGGTCCTGGAGCCAGGAGGACCTGGGTTCAAATGCAGCCTCAGATACTTGTTAGCTGTGTGATCCTAAGTCAATTAACTTCCACTTCAGTTTTCTCTTCAGAAAATTTGCGATGATAATACCATCTACTTCCCAGGGTTGTGGTAAAAATCAAATGATATAACATGTAAACTTCCTTGAAAAACTTAAAGTGTTATGCAAATTCTTGCTATTATTAGCTCACTTAATTAATTGATTATTGATAACAATTAATTATGAATACTAATAATATTTTGTAATATTTCTAATATAATTTATTCCTAATGTAATTTTATACAACAATATATTTATATTAATAGTTGATGATTAATAATAATAAACATAGTTTATTATTAAGTATGAATTCCTTAGAATAGTGGCTTAAAATGATTAAAAAGTAGAGAATTATAATTGAAGCAAAATACATTTAAATGTGGTTGTTAAAAGAAGAGTTCTCAGGATCCAGGTTATGAATCCCTGCCCTAGAAACAGTGTGACACAGTGGATGAAGGTGGGGGGGGGTAGGCATTTGCATTTATATAGCACCTACTGTGTGCCAGGCAGAGTGCTTAATACTTTCCAGATATTATCTCATCTGATCCTCCCAACATCCCTGCAAAGGAAGTCCTATTTTTATCTTTATTTTACAGTTGACAAAAGTGAAGCAAACAGAAGTTAAGTGGATTGCCCAAGATTATACAGCTGTTAAGTATGAGACATAATTGGAATTCAGAATGCAGGCCAAGCAGTCTAGCTATAGTACAACATAGCCACATTGTGCCTCAAATCCAAGGAGTACTAAATTCAAATCCTACACCTCAAACACACTGGTTGTTTGACTCTAAGTCACTTCATACTTCAGTTCTCTAAACAGTGTGTTAAGACTACAAACTTCAAGGGGGAAAGCATTGATAGAGGGAATTTCCTTCCCAGGAGTTCCCTTAACCAATGAAATCACAGGTAATATCCCTATCCCTTATTTTCTCCAACAGATTTTTGCGGGGTATTGTGATGTTGTCATTGTTGCTTTTTGTGGTTTAGCAGCAGCATAGCTGCCCTTTGTTTCTCCAAATCATAATAATTTCACCAAATTTTTTGGTTCTTATGTAGCCAAGTACAGATTTATGGAGAGATGCTCTGGTACCAATAGTTGTGCTAAGCAATATGTCTTCATAAAGAGGAGAAAAAACATATTTAAAACATTTGAGGTTCTTTCTCTTTTTCTTCCTTTCTTCAGTTTTTTTT
>JAQQSZ010019050.1:0-10447 GCA_028646595.1 Phalanger gymnotis | reverse complement strand
CAAGGAGAAAATATTGCAAGCAGCCAGAAAGAAACAATTTGAGTATTGTGGAACCACAATCAGGGTAACACAAGATCTAGCAGCTTCTACATTAAAGAGATTAAAGGGCTTGGAATATGATATTCCAGAGGTCAATGGAGCTAGGATTAAAATCAAGAATCACCTACCCAGCAAAACTGAGTATCTTGCTCCAAGGCAAAACATGGATTTTCAATAAAATAGAGACCTTTCAAGCTTTCTTAGTGAAAAGACCAGAGCTGAATAGAAAATTTGACTTTCAAACAGAAGAATCAAGAGAAGCATGAAAAGGTAAACAAGAAAGAGAAATCCTAAGAGACTTACTACAGTTGAACTGTTTTGTTTATATTCCTACATGGGAAGATGATGTGTATAATTTATGAGACCTCAGTATCATAGTAGCTGAAGAGAATATATATATAGAGAGAGACAGAGGGCACCAGGTGAGTTGAATATGAAGGGACGATATCTAAAAAAAGTAAAATTAAGGGATGAGAGAGGAATATATTGAGAGAGGGAGAAAAGGAAAGATAGAATGGGGTAAATTATCTCACATGAAAGTAGAAGAAAAAGCAGTTCTGTAGGAAGGGAAGAGGGTGCAGGTGAGGGGGAATGAGTGAATCTTGCTCTCATTAGATTTGACCTGAGGAAGGAATAACATACCCACTCAATTGGGTATCTTACCCCTCAGGAAAGGAGGAAGGAGATAAAAAGGGGGGACAATAGAAGGGAGGGAAGAGAGGGGGAGGAGGTAATCAAAAGCAAACAGGGACAGTGTCAAGGGAGAAAAATTGAATAAAGGGGGTAGGATAGGAAAGAGCAAAATATAGTATTTCACAACATGGGTATTGTGGAAGGCTTTTACATAATGATATACATGTGGCCTGTGTTGAATTGCTTGCCTTCTTAGGGAGAGTGGGGAGGGAGGAAGGGAGAGAATTTGGAGCTCAAAGTTTTAAAAACAGATGTTCAAAAAAAGTTTTTGCATGCAACTAGGGATAAGATATACAGGCAATGGGGCATAGAAATCTATCTTGCCCTACAAGAAAGTAAGGGATAAAAGGATGGGGGGGTGAAAGAAGGGAGGGATGACTGGGGAATGGGACAAGCAGAATATATGCCATCTTGAAGTTGGGGGGAGGGTAGAAATGGAGAGAAAATTCGTGATTCAAACTCTTGTGAAAATCAATGCTAAAAAATAAAAATATTAAATAAATAAATAATCCAAAACAAAGGCCCTTCAAACTAACTTTTATTGGTACAAGAATTCTTGGTGAGAAGACTTTCTTCTGATGCAGAATGATAACTATGGTGTCACTTACAGTCTTAAATATACACGTACTTTATCAAGCAAGATGTAGTAGAGTGCTGGCCTTAGAATCAGAAAGACTTGGGTTGAAAACCTGCCTCAAAGTTCCACAATCTAGAAAATGATGGGCAAGTCAAATGACTCCCTAAAACATGTTTCTTCTCTTGTAAAATGGGTTGATAATAATAATATGTACCTCATAGGATCAAATGAGATCATGTGTGTAAAACACTTTGCAAAACCTTTTTAAAATATATGAAATCATTTGTTGTTTTCTATATAAGTATCCCAAAGTTATGTATTCACTCCAAAACATTTGTGTGTCAGTCACTTACTATGAGTACTTTCTATGTTCCAGGTACTGTGCTAAACTCTGGTGATACACAAAAAGGCAAAACCAGCCACTGTCCTCCAAGTGTTCACTCTCTAATGGGGGTGATAGCATGTAATTGGATTTAAATAAAAAGCTATAAATAATAAACCAAGTGCAAATAAAAGATATATACAGAGTAGATGGAAGTTCATTTGGGAAGGCACTAGCAGCTGAGTGGCCTATGAAAGGATTCATATATGGTGGGATTTGAGATGAGTCTTGAAGGAAGCTGAGGAAACCAAAAGGCAGATGCTAGGAGGGAGAGAATTCCAGGCCTGAAGGACAGTCAGTAAAACAGCATAGAGATGTCAGATGGGGTGTCATTTTAGAGGGATGGAAAGCAGGCCAGTAGAGCCAGAATATAGAAAGCAACAGGATGAGTAAAGAGTGAGACGAACGGATAGACAGCAAAGTGCCAGATTGTGAACAGTTTTAAATGTCAACGTAACACACTGTTGGTGGAGCTGTGTACTGGTCTAGTTACTCTGTAAAGCAATTTGAAATTAGGTTCCAAAAGTCACTAACTGTGGACACCCTTTGACTCAGCAATACTACTACCAAGCTTATACCTCAAAGAGATTAAAAAAAGAGTCAGGGGAAAGGACATATGTACAAAAATATTTGTAACAGTGCTTTGTGTTGGTAGCAAAAATTTAGAAACTAAGAGGGGACAGAGAAATGTAGCAAGGGGTCAAGATATGAAGAGCTTTAAATACCAAGAACACCTCATGCTTGATCACGAAGATAATAGGGAGCCAAAGAAGTTTATTAAGGGGTGGAGAAGGGAGAAGAATGAGATAACCTCAGACCAGAATTTTAGGAAAGTAACTTTGGAAATTGAGTGGAAGATGGATTAAAGTGGGGAGAGGTAAAGCAGGAGGTATATTAGAGGAGGTATATTAGGTAAGAAGTGATGAAGATCTGAGCTAAGGTGGTGGCAGTGTGAGAAGAGAAGAAAACATATACAAGAGATAGTGTGAAAGTAGAAATGAAAAGATTTGATAATAAATTACATATGTGGGGTAAGCCAAAGTGAGGAGCTGAGAATAACATGGAACCCTTGAGCTTGTGTGACTGGGAAGACAGTGGAACCTTAACTGTGGGGAAGTGTGAAAGGGTAAAGGTTTTGGAGCAAATATAATGAGTTCTATTTTGGACATATTGAGTCTGAGATGTCCAAAAAGCAATTGGTCATGGGTATATATATCTGGGAATTATCTGCATAGAAATGATAATTGAACCTATCAGAGTTGATGAGATTTCCAGGTGAGGTAGTATAGAGGGAGAAGAGAAGAGGACAAAATCTTGGTAGGAATCCATAGTTAGAAGGTGTGATGTGGATGAGGGTGTCACAAAAGAGATCAGACAGGTAGGAGAACCAAGAAAGAACAGAGTCACAGCAATTTAGAGAGGAAGGGATATCCAATAAGAGAAAAGGATCATTTGGGTGAAATGCTTCAGATAGGTCAGGAAGAATGAAGACTGAGAAAAAAAACCATTAGATTTAGCAATTAAGAGATCGTTGATAACCAGAGAGAGCATTTTCAGGTGAATGATGTGGTTGAAAGCTTTGTTGCTGATGGTTTAGATACAGGCATGGGGAACCTGCAGCCTCAAGGTCACATATGGCCCTCTAGACCCTCCATTGCCATCCTTTGACTGAATCCAAACTTCACAGAATGAATCTCCTTAATAAAAGGATTTGTTCTGTAAAACTAGGACTCAGTCAAAAGGCCGCACCCAAGGACCTAGAAGGCCACACATGACCTCGAGGCTGCAGGTTCCCTATCCCTGGAGACAGGAAGAGGAGAAGCTATGGAAGTACCTTGTGTTGACAGATTTGCCTGTGTGAAATGACCCCTTTGAGGACTGGAGCAATGTCATTTTTTTAAAAGCAAAGGAACTCATAAAAAATGTTATACACAGTGTTGCCTAGTGCAAACTAGCAAACAGACAAAAAATACTTGAAACCACTGGAATTGCTATGGAAGATACCTAGGGCCAGACCAAGAAACTGGACCAGTTAGATATTGATCTGAGCAGCACTGATGCTTTCTTACAAAACTTCTATCTTCATCAAATATATTTTAGTAGAGAATTCATGACAACTTGATGTTTATTCAAAAATCCATTCCTTTAACAAACATTTATTAAATGCCTAGGGGGCCCTAAGGAAGGGAGCTAAGATAAGTTGAAGTCAGAGGTTCTACCCATGGGGAAAAGGAATCCAGGTGGTTGCATGATACATAATGTATGGATGGAAAGAATGGTTTGTGCTGGGGAATTCTGAATGTATAGGGATGGATTTGTATCCTGAATATTTTGAAACTTTGGGCCATTAAAGAAGGGGACTAGCCCTTGGGGAGGAGGCCTTCCACATCATCAGGTAATGGTCAGTGTCATAAAAGATGTTCTTATATCCAATCAGAGATTCCCGTGGACCATGGGCCACCTTCCTAGGAGTTCTGGTTATTGCTAGCCCTGAGGGAAGTTTAACGAGAGATGAGTATACGTCATTCCACCCTCCCTGACCAAGAGGATTGATCGGGAAGACCTCAGAGAGGAGTGCTTCCATTAATACACATACTCTCAGAGGTTCTTTTTCCATCCAACCATTCATTCCATAAATATTTCTTGCATGTTGATTATGCCCAAGGCATTGTGTTGCTACTATGGAGAGTAGATTAAAGAACAGAGAAACAAAGGATGCCGAGAAAACCTAGACAATAGCTGTACTTTTATGAAGCTTGCAGTTACAGCTCTGTGTGTCCAAGAGAATAGCACAGTTCTTCCTAGAAGTGATCACCACATTCAGCCACTTTCTGTTTCAGTGAACCTT
Source organism: Phalanger gymnotis (assembly GCA_028646595.1). Taxonomy (NCBI): domain Eukaryota; kingdom Metazoa; phylum Chordata; class Mammalia; order Diprotodontia; family Phalangeridae; genus Phalanger; species Phalanger gymnotis. The sequence goes on along the minus strand of JAQQSZ010019050.1, from coordinate 5,908 downwards.
CCTTCTTGCCAGAGCTATTACTAAAAATTCTTGTGCCCAGGGAAGACTCAGTTGAAGGGGAAGGGGTATGATTTATAAACCAAATAGTCATGACTACTCTCTAGCAGAGTAATATTACATAAATCCAAGCATCATGCTACTTAATTTCTTTATTGGACATGAAAATAATCATTACCAGTCCAAACAGGACTACGTGTAAAATCTCTACCTAATGGGAAGCCCACATGCCAACATTTGAGTAAGCTATAAGGATACACACACACACACACACACACACACACACACATGTGCATGCATAAATGCATATACTTATATATGAGGATGTAATACATAATATATATAATGTTTACAATGTATACATCTATAATTTTTATGTTATATATGCATATATATACATATATATGTATTATCTCAGCCAGCTTTGGATTGCTCAATTACATTTATCCTAGGTATAATAATAAAGGTGAGGTGGTTGATAGAGGGAGATAAACCTTTGAGCAGCAAATTATTTCAACTTTGAGGTTCAGATGTTTTCCAGAGACTTGCTGAACTAGCTGCTGGAGGTCACAGTTGGTAGGTATCTTGAGGGTGCTTATTTAGGTGATAAAGAGTTGGAAGACCATATAGTGTGGCCTGGTGAAGGACTGTGAAATACAGGAATGACAGACCCATTTTAGGGAGAATGAACTCTCATCTCTCCCATGTCAGTGACCTGGAACAAAGCCCCAGTTGCCCTCCTGATTGTGTCTCTATTCCTGAAGAATGTAGGACTCTCTGAAAAAATGAATTACTTACCCTGTTTATGTAAGGAAGGTAGGGCAAATTCATTCTAAGGAACAGCACACTCAGTAGGATTTTCACTTCTGTTTCTTACTTCTACAAACTCATCTGCTTCTCAGCCATGAAAGGCTAGGCAAAAGTATACCTGCATTTTGTTTTCTTTCTGACTGACTGAAATCTTAGAGGTCTGGAGTGGGGTGGGGGGAAGAGTGAAGACCACAGGTTTCTGTTGGGTGAGTTTTTTCCTTATATTCTTGACATCTTCCACCCACTCCCCTAGGAACTCATCTGTTCCAAACCTACACTAACCCTTTGTAAACCTGTATGGCTTTCAGAGCAAACAACTTCCCTTCAGGGGAGAAATGCTTCCAGACAGCTTTTGCTGAGGTTGAAAGCATTATACAGGGAATCAAGAGCAAACCTTACAAGTTTTTACTTGCTGCCAAATCCAGGCTCCTGCAGGGCTTCCTTTATAGTCAAGTTAACCCATAAAATAAGAGCAATAATGTTGACCCTCACATTATGGAAATGGCTCTGAGCTCGGCAATATTGTGATGCTCCTAGAATAATCCAGACAGGAAACTTCTGGCTTTGAAGTTGCTGCATCCAAAGCAGTCACTAGTAATTAATGTCACAGAGAAATAGATTTCTAGAACTTGAAGTGACCATCAAGATCACCTACTCTAAGCCACTCATTTTAAAGATGAGGAAACTGAGACAAAAAGAAGATCCAGTCTCACAACAAATCAGAGACAAAATCAGGACTAGAATTCGTATCTCCAGGTTCTTAGCTGAGGACATTTTCATATTTTCTTTCTTCTTCCTATTATTCATGCACCATATATTAAGCACTAATTATGTACAAAACATTGTGTAATACTTTTTTTTTAGAGATGGGACTATATGGGTCTCACCTAAGGCAATAAAACAAACAGATACAATGGGGTTCCATTTACTGAATCCAGAGTAGAAGCTCAGGTACAGGGAAGAAAGAGACTGGGAGTTTCAAATCAGTTTCCAAATGAAGTTGTCGAAGACATTGTAGCAGCATGCAATACAGTGTCCAGGGGTGGATGGGAGGAGGGCATGAGGGAATAGCTTTCAGCCTTTGTTAAAGTCATGTAGATAATTAAGTCCTTATTATGTATCAAGAATTATGCTAAGCCCTGACTCCAAGTGGCTTACATTCTAATAGGGGAAAGACAACATAAAAGAGAGCTGAAGGGGAAGAGGGGGGACAAAAATGAGCATGATGCTAATGTGGGTGCTTCCTCTAATGGAAGTTCCAAAGACAAATTCACCACTGGAGGAAGAGACTGTAGCAGTGGAGATTTTACCAGGGTGAACTGTAGTCTGCGATGCTGTCAGAAATTTGCTAATGCCTTTTATACTTCATCTGCAAGGATATCTAGTAAGACGGGATAGGGAGTTTTGGGGCAGATAGCCAGATGGCTCAGTAGATAGAGCACTGAGCCTGAAGTCAGGAAAACCTGAATTTAAATTCAGCCTCAGATACCTACTAGTTGTGTGACCCTGGGCAAGTCGCTTAATCAGTGCTTGCCTCAGCTTCCTCAACTATAAAATGGGGATGATACAGCACTGACCTACCAGACTTGTTGTGAAGGTTAAATGAGATAATTGCAAAACACTTAGCACAGTGCTTGGAAGCACTATGTAAATATTAGCTATCGTTCTTATTGTTATTATGAGTTAGGTGAGGTCTTTTCCCCCTTGTTCTTCTTTTTCCCCATATTTAACAGCTTTGCTGGTTTGGGTTAGGCCCGTGCACACAGAATATCTGGTACCCTCTGTCTCCATGCATTCCTAAGTATTAGTTAGTTCTCCTATGTAGTGCATTTATAAAATACTTGGGAATATTTTTATTAGTTTTTTTTATTATGTGCAGTTAAAAGAACTTTACAAGTATGCAAACAACATCCTGGATATACATCAGTCCGTTCGCTAGTCTGCAGGGTCATTCAGCATCATAATCAGATGTTGAAGGCAAAGCTACCTAATTCTAAATTCAGTAATTGGCCCATTGAGTCTTATCCGTTGCTACTGAGGCCTATTCAGGACGTTGATTAGTGAGATTAATAATATTCTTCTTTCAAGAAGATGATCATCTAACTCACTTGAGATGACTAGAGTCAGAAAGGAATTCCTCATTATTTCAGATGGCTTTTCTAATTTCCAAACTTGTTCATTTGAACTCTTTCAGAAAAAGGTTTAGTTGTTCCTCACAGAACAGTATATCATAATATTGTGGAGGTAGAGCTGGAAGAGAGAGCCAAGATGGACTTGTCCGACCTCTTCATTTTGTAGATAAAGAAAATGTGGCCCAGAGAAGTTAATGACTTCCTCAAGGTCACACAGTAAATGACAGAGTTGGGATTATGAACACAGGTCCTCAGACACTTACTGGATGTGTGACTCTGGGCAAGTTGCTTAACCTCTCTTTGCCTCAGTTTCCTCATCTATAAAATGGGGATAATAGTGGCACCTATCTCCCAGGGCTGTTGTGAGGATTAAAAGAGATAATAATTACAAAATACTTAGTACAAGTACCGGGCATAGAGTAAGCACTACAGAAATGTTTATTATTATTAATTGCAAATCCAGCAGCTTTTCAATGTGACTTTTGCATTTTCTGGACAACTTTGCAACTCTATCAAACTTTGGTTCTCCATCTTAGCCTCAAAAGCCTCTGCTATCATTAGATGGCATTTATAGATTTGTGTCCCCAGTCTGACAAACTTCTTACCTAAAGTACCTTTGAATTATGCTATATACTCTGTTTTATATTTGGGATCCAAATAATGATTTATTAGTACATTTAAAATTTTTCTGGTTCCCTACAAAGCAGTAAAGAATGTTGAGTACAATCAGGCATTCAAAAATATTTATGAAATTGATATTATGTTTGGAAGATACCTTGGGATATCATCATGTCTTTCCCCCTGCTTCGGTGACACAAATCCTATGTCTACCCTTATCCATCACAAGTACAAGAAAGAGAAGCAGTCAGTACTTTTAGTATTAAGTATAGGGTTGGAAGGATCTTGAAAGGTCAGAGAGTTGTTCCTCTCCCTTCAGGCTAAGCCTCACCTGAACCATTCCAGAGAGATAAGAATCAATCTCATTTTTTAAAAAGCTTGCCAGAGGACAGTCCACAATCTCTCTTGTTAACTCCTTTTAATGTTTTAACAGCTCTCATGTCAAAGGAAATCCCCTGTATATCCAATGAAGTTTCATTCAGCAAATACAGATTGAATTCTTGCTCTGTTTATGGAACTGAGCTAGGTGCTGTGGGGGACACGAAGATGTGTGAGATGTTCATGGCTCATTCCCTCAAGGAGTTTGTAGTCAATCTTAAGTATGGCAAAGGGCAGGATGTGATAAATGCTGTATGAATGGTGGAAACAAAGGGATAGAGGAGCACGTGACCACAGTGCTAGGGAGGCAGCTTTTATGGTTAGAATGATCAGGGAAGTACTTATGAAAGAAAGGGCACTGCAGTGGGGCCCTGACTAATATGTATGTATATGTATGTATCTTTGTGTGTATATGTACGTATATATATGTATATATATCCATACACACATACATGTATACATACACATATACATACACACACACACAAACACACGTGTGTGTAATTTTTTTCAATTCCAGATACTTTCCCTTCCTCCTTTCTACTCATTGAGATGATTAGGAAAAAAAAATATATTTATAATCATGGTAAAACTTGGGGTAGAGCATTTCAGACATAGTGGGAAGCATAGGCATTTGCCTTGGTGACAGAAAAGGATAAGTGAATGCTTAAGGAATAGTGACTAGCCCAGATTGGCTGGAATGAAGGGTTCATGAGTGCAGTAAATGGGGAGAGGGGTCATGTTGAAAGCCCAGCTACTGCCAGATTATGGAAAGTCTTGAACTCCAGGGTACAAAGTGTAGATTTCTTTAAATAGTTGATTGGAGAATCGCTGAAGGATTTCAATCAATGGAATGCCATGGTCAGAGTGATGCTATAGGTATAGGAAATTAATCTGGATTGGATGCAGGATAGTCTGTAAATAGGGATACTATTATGAGACTATTAAGATAGTCCAGGCATGAAGTGAGGCAATCTGACAGAACAGAAAGTAAGGGACAAATGCAAGAACTACTGGAAAAAAAAGAATTGATAGGTTTTGGTTAATGGTTGCTATGAGAAAGAGAGGGCAATGGAAGAAGTGGAGTTAGGATCGTACAGTGAGAAGAACTATGGATTTAGAGTCATAAGATCCATATTAGAATCCTGCCTCTATTGCCTGCTAACTGTGTGAGCTTGGGAAGGTCACTTCCTCTGGGCTTCAGTTTCCTCATTTGAACAATAATAGGATAAAATTAGGGTTCCTTCCAATTTGAAATCTATGATTCTATGATTATTGCAATATTTCAAAGTTGTGTAACTCAGAGGATGGTTCCCAGATATTTGTAGAAATACGAGTGTGTTTCCACAATCCGGCTAGCAGCTTCTGTGGGGGGGGGTCTAAATCCACCCACAGCCAGCACCCAGAAAGCTGCTGGACAGCCAGAAAGTCCAGGTTCTTTTGATATGCCTTAATAAGGAGAGCAAGGTTAAGGGGTTGGCAAGCTTACTTTAATTCAGCACACAAATATCATTCACTTAGTTCAGGGGAAAAAGCCAGCACCCTGAACTTCAGAGCAAAATACAAGCAAATTACAAACATCAACAGACAGACCGTGTCTGATTCAAATCCCAATACGTAGTTACCAGAGTTCAACAAAGTCTCAGCATCGGGATTTACAAGCTGGAGGGCTCCTTAGCTACAGCTGCCCGAGTCTCAACATCAACACCATCTCAAGAGCCCTTAAACAAATTACAAACAGACAGACCCAATACAATTCATAGTTACCAGTACCAACATCTGGGTTTCAAAGCTGGGGGGCAGTTTGTAGCTTGCCCAGAGTCTCAACACTCCTTCCATGAGTGTGCCCCTAAAATCAAATGCCAAGCTCTCCTCAGTTATATCCAGTTTTTTGGAGCCCTGAAGGCTTTGACTTCACCCAGGCTGGGTCTGGGAAAGTTCTCCATCTCCAGAATCACATCATATACAAATCA
>JAQQSZ010019049.1:0-10447 GCA_028646595.1 Phalanger gymnotis | reverse complement strand
TCCTGCCCTGGGGAAAAGATAAAACCAAAATGGCACCTCAAATGGCCATCATTTGGTATAAAACTTCACACCTGAGCGTTAAGTCATACTTGAACTTAATGGTAATTTACAAAGGAGTAAGTGATCAAAATTCATGATTATTATCAAAAATAGTAGACACCATGATGAATTTTTTATTGGTGACCTGGTACTCTCTAAGTGCTCTTCCAGCTCTAAAACTCTATGTTTAAGACCATTTATCTTCATTAATGCTTGCCTTTTCACAATCCACACAGAGAGCCAGCCTCTCACTTTGAAATCTGAAGCTTAGAACTACCCACTTAGCAGCACAATCTGCCTCCAATGCATGTTTCCAGCAGTTTAGCGTTTGCCACCATGCAGTAAAAGCCATGATGGCAAGACACTTTGAGCTCCTCTCACATCATACAGAAGGGATGACGAGTGTTCAAATCAAAAAATGCCATTCAGGGCAATTCTTCCTGACTCTTTGATGCGGCTGCTGAGAGAGAATATGGGAAATTTCCTGAATTTGGCCGTAGCACTGTTGAAGCATTATGAATTCCAAAAAATTTAGTTCCATTCCAGAGGGATGAGCAAAAATGTATTAAGCAATATGTGCTAGGCAGTGGGAACGTAAGATTCAACAGCCAATAAGCATTTATTAAGCACCTACTATGTGCCAGAAACTATGCCAAGTGCTGAAGATACAAAGAAAAAGAGGCAAAAGACAGTTCTTGTCCTTAAGCAGCTCACAAAAAATGGAGGACTCAACAAGCAAATCATATGGACAAACAAGCTATATATAGGGTAAATTAACAGAGAAGGGCAACTAGAATTAAGAGCAGTGGAGAAAGGTTTCCCATAGGGACTTAAAGGAAGGCAGGGAAGCCAGTAGGCAGAGAGGAGGAGGGAGAGCATTCCAGGCATGGGGTCAGCCAGAGAGAATACCCACAGCCATGAGATGGAGTGTCTTGTTTATGAAACAGCAAGGAGGCCAGTGTTACTGGGCTGAAGATTACATGGCAGGGAGTAAAACATAAGAAGACTGGAAAGGTAGGAAGGCAGACTAGAACAATGACAAACAAAATAACCAAAAAAAAATCCATGGAACCAAAGAGCAAATGTTCCATTAGGAGAGATAATAAGTATATTTATATAAGTAAATACAAAACCCATGCAAAATTAGTTTGGGGGCACAAGAAGCTGGAAAGATCAGGCCTCTGATCCAAAAAAAAAAAAGACCGCTTTGCTTTTTTTGAGCTTTGAAGGAATCTAGGGATTCTGAGAGTTCAGTTAACAGATATAAAATAATTGAGAGGGCCCTTTCCATGTCATCTTGGGTCACCCGCCTCCGAAAAGGTAGCGATCATAGCTTCAAAGGCAATTGGGCCCCAGCACAACTCCTCTGTATCTCCTGAAATTCCAGAGGAAAGAAGTGACCGCCTAAGCCTCACCCATCCCATAGTCCAAAAATGAAAGAGAATTCAGTAATAAACAAGATAATAAATGAATAATAACAACCCACATTTAGATACTGATTTAAGGTTTACAAAGTGCCCTCCCACAGCCACTCTCTGTGAAGTAATAATACTCTTGTTTTATAGATGAAGAGACTGAGGGTCAGGAAGCACAAGTAATTTTCCCAGTGTTACATAACATAAGTTCAGGGGCTGTGACTAAAATCCAAGTTCTCTTGACTAGTAGTTGACCCTCTGCAACACAACACATACAGAATAGCCTTGTCTGTCCAAATATTAACCGTACCACCTAGCCGTGTATACCACTTGGCTGCGAAAATTAACTCACAGTGGTATTCTCTAACTCACCTCTTATGTATTTAATTGAGAGACGGGCTGGAGAAGTCTCATAATGTGAACCTACACATCAAAATGTTTTCAGATATTAAATATATCATTATTCTAGTTAAGTTGCATGATTTTATTACTCTAATTTATGTCTATTTTTATCATTCTTGGTGCCAGCTCATTTTACATGTGAGGTTTGACTATTTTTCTTTGTCTTAATTTCTTCACACAATACTTGAAAGATATAACATAAAATATCTCTATTTATATAATACCTGAGACACATAAGAAATATCACATTGGATTGGGCCAGTGTTTCATCTGGCCAGGCATTCTATCTATGAGAGTCAAACCAAAGGATGTTTGGAAGAGTAGGGTGCTTATGATGCAGTCCTCATAGGTTAAACATATATCTGAAACATCCTTTTTTCTTTGTCTAGGTACTATGTTTTCTTGGCTTTACCATCATCTTGAGTTTACTCTGGAGTTTTGGAGGGCAGAAGAATGCTTAGGTCATGTTTAGTTTTTATAGCCTCATTTAGAAGGAATGTGTCCTTTGGGTACAGTCTTTGCCCATTGTCTAGATTTAAAGTTCTTTTTCTTGCAGGTGGCTTAATTTATATTTGTCGATGGCACAATGAATGCAAATAACCACACAGGTGACCTTAAAGGTTTTACATGAGAATGAAAGAAGCAAATATTTCTTATGAGTAATGTAAGTTCAAAAAGGGTTGTTGTTTTTATTAGAGTTTTCTGCATTTCTACAAATATTTGATGCTTACGGAAGAAATGTTTAATCTGATATAGATTTTGGATGGTTGGCTATGGACACATTTTTTCATTAGCTGTGTCAAAGGAAATGCTTTATCCTTAGATGTCAAAAAAAAGCAGCCTTAGATTCATCAAATTGTATGGGACTTTGAGAGGATCATCTGGTCATTCCATCTTATTTCTCCTTCTATCCAGACAGATTTATATATGTCACCAAAGAGAATATGATCCAAATGGAGTCATAGCCAATTTCATGAGATGTGTGGCCAAAATGATCAAATTAATTGAGCATTTTTTGCATATTTAAATACCTTTGATTGAGGATGTTCTGTACAAAAATCAGTCCAAAATATTGCTTCTGCCTCCAATCCTTTTAATTAAGGCTAGAAGATACAAACTACTCCTTTTTCAAATCTTTAGAAAACTAAGTCATTGATGCTGCCACAGCACAAATTATATACAGATTTATCAGTCAAGATAATTAAATCCTCCAGAAATAGGAAATTATTTTGGAGGTCTAACCATATCTAGATTAAAATGATGTAATATTATATTTTTAGAGGCTTGATTTTAGTAAGAGAAAACACAAACAAGAATCTGTAATTTCACAATTCAAGTCAAAGTTTTATTCAAATATAGTTTACAAATATAAATTTACCAAATTAATCATCAAGGTTAATTTTTATAACATAAAATATTAAAAGATTGAAAATATTCATTTAGTTGCATGGGTTTGAGCTAAAATAGCATTTACATATGAATTTTTCATAAAATTATATATTTTATCCCCTCCCCCAGCAGAATGTAAATTCTTTGAGGGCAAAGAAGGTTTTTCCTATTTTCTTTGTATGCACACACCTTAGCACAGTGATTTGAATATGGTAGGTGCTTAAAAAATGATCTGATTGGGTCGGATTAGATCAGATCGGATAAAGCAATTTTGGGGCCATAAATAATTACCAATCATAATTTGAGTAGCTGTTTCTTCTTGAAAGTTATAACAAAAAAGTAATTATAGACAAAGAGATATGATTTTATAAGAAAGGAAAGATCAAATTTTTTCCCTGCTATTGGAAAAGTGCTTATTGTCATGTTGACAAACATCTAACTGGTTGATTGAAGGCTATGGAGATTTTAAATTAAGGCTCTCCTAGGTGAGCTGTCTATAGGAAAATTCCTATATACCTGACCAAGGAAAGTCTTTGTTTTCATTCCTACTATACCAATGCCTCATATTCCACGACAAAACTTTGGTTTGGCCATCGTACTTCTGGCCTGTAAGAACTTGAAGATCAAACCAAAGTTAGTTAAGAGCAGACTAAGCTTCCCTTGTCTGATTTTGAAGGGGTGATCTGGATTGTTAAATGAAGTTTGACTATATGTTAGGGATTACAGAGAAATTATGGAGAAGAATAGAAAAAGCACTGCTTTTGGAGTCAGGAAAACCTGAGTTTGAGTCCTGACTCTAAAATTTACTAGCTATGTGACTCTGGCATGTGACTACTCTAATTAACAATCTTCGATGACTCCCTATTGCCTCCCAAGTAAAATACAATTTCTTTTGCTTTTAATCAAAACCCTCTACCACCTGGCACTGCTTTGCTTTTCTAGACATTGCATATACTCTACACTCAAGCCAAACTGGATAATTAAGTTCTTTCCCACTCCACCCCACCATTCTCCAAATACACATTTTCCACCTGTTCCTTATGCCTGTAAGACTTTTTTTGTCCCCATCTTCACCATTCCTTTAAAGCCCACTTCATCCAGAAAGACTTTCATTATCTACACACACACACACACACACACCCCAACCACTAGCAAATTTCTTCCTCAAAACTCACATCACTTTTATTTTTAGTCCTCTAATTTCTTTATCATGCAAAATGTATGTGAGAATGATTAGTCCTATACCACTACCAGAACTCCTAGAGGTTATATTGACCAAATTAAGTATGTAGACCAACAGAATAAGCAGTTTATTTTGATATGATGGACTCATCTTCAGAGATTCAAAACAAAGGAGGAGGACACTGGAATATCAGGAGAGAATCTTCTTGAGTATGGCACTATTTGATTTCCTCCAACCCAGGTATAGTGGGAACATGGTATTTTTCTATCCTAGTCTCTCTATGCTCTCTCATTAAGCTTATCGGCTCCCATTGGTTTAATTATTATCTCTATGACTCCCAGATCTCTATATGCAGGCCTACTCTTGTCCCTAAGCTTCCATCCTGGATCAATAGTTGCCTTTGAACATTTCAAACTGGATATTCTAGAGACATCTTAAACTCAACATATACAAAATAGACTTCATTACCTTTCCCCCAAAACCTTCCAAACTTTACCATTTCTCTTAAATACATAACCATTCTTCCAGTCTGCTGGATTTATAATATTGACATCATCCTAGATTTCTGGCTCTCCCATATAACCAATTAGTTATCAAATTTTGTTTCTTCCTTCACAGCATCTCTTTGCACTCAATCCTTTCTCTCAGGGAAGCCAGGTGGCAGAGTGAATAGAGCACCAGACCTCAAGTGAGGAAGACTCATCTTCCTGAGTTCAAATCCAGCCTCAGACACTTACTAGTTGTGTGACCCTGAGCAGGTCACTTAACCCTATTTGCCTCAATTTCCTCATCAGCAAAATCAGCTCCACTCCAGTATCTCTGCCAATAAAACCCCAAATGAGGTCACAAAGAGTCGGACATGACTGAAATGACTGAATAACAACAATAACGCCTTTCTCTCAACTCATAAAGATACCCCTTTAACTCAAGCCCTCATAACCTCCTGCCTAGATTATTACAATAACCTCCTACTTGGCCTCCTTGCCTCAAATCTCTTACTAATCCAAGCCATCTTACAATCTGCTGTCAATGTAATTTTTTTTAAGTATAGTTCTAACCATGGGACTACTCTACTCAATCAACTACAGTACTTTCCTATTGCCTCTAGGCTAAAATAGAAACACCTCTGTTCATCTTTTAGAGTTCCAACCTACTTGGCCTGAACCTAGTTGTTCAGCTCCATGGGCATTATTCTCCTTCCCACACTCTCAAATCCAGCCCCACTGTCGTTTTCTCTATTCACACACAGGACACTCCATCTCCTGTCTCTGAATATTTGCAGTGGAAGTCCTCCATGCCTGGAATGTGCTCCTACCTCATCACTGACTCATAAAGTCCTTCTCCTCTCTTAAAAAGATGCACTTCGAGCACCATCTTCTGCATGAAGCTTTTTCTGATTCCCCCTTACTGTCCTCCTTCCCAAATGATCTTGTATTTATATGTTATACAATAACTTAGATAACATATTATTGTTGTCATTAAAGAAAGTTAAGGAAACTGAGGCAAACAGGGTTAAGTGACTCAGCCACAGTCACACAGCTAGTAAGTGTCTGAGGCCATATCTGAACTCAGGTCTTCCTGACTCCAGGCCTGGTGCTCTATCCACTGCCCACTTAGCTGCCCTATTATATAATGTACTCTCTATATATTTTGTACAGTGGGTGGCATAATGGATAGCATGTTGGACTTGGAGACAGGAAGACCTGAGTTTGAATCCTTCCGAAGACTCACATTAGCTATGTGACCCTGGGCAAGCAAGCCACTTAACCTCTTCAGGTTCAGTTTCCTTATCTGTACAATATTGTGGGTCCACTTCTCCAGTACCTGGAAGGGGTTGGGGAGATATTCTTCCTCTGCTATTGTCTCAAGCCCCCTCCAACTGTGTTCCCCTCCTCCTATTTTAGAGACCCGGTGCTTAGCACTCCGATTGTATTTAACCATTTAACATCAGATTAGCTTTTACAAAGGTATATTTACTTCAAGGATACAGCAAGAATGAATATACAGATACTTGCCCCAATATATTGAGGGCTCAGTGTGAGGGATGGGGCAGGGTGTAGATTTAGCTCCCAATTTAGTTCAGTTACTACATAGCATTAGTCCAACCAAGTTCAAGTCCAAAAACAGTAGTGCTGGCCTCTTCTGAGCTGGAATAGCCTCAGAGCATCACTGCTGAGCTAAATGAAAGCTTTAGCCTGCATTCCTGGATGCCAGATCTCCAGGGCTGGTGGTCCTGGGCCACATCAGACACTTTGCTCCCTGAATCTAGAACAGAAATGAACAAATCAAAATGTCAAAGACCTAGAACCTCCAAGGCTTCCCCCTTGCCTCATGGTGTGAGTAAAGGAGCCCTTCACCCTCAGCCTGGAATATAACAAAAGCTTCCACCACTGCTGAGTCAAACCCTTTTAAAGATACCCACAGTTCTGAATACGCAGCCAACGGAAAAAGACGGCTCCCAACCCATGGCGATCCAACTCAGAATGTCCATGCACGAACTCCAGTCTTCCAGGCTCCTAGAAACAGGTCTTCTTAAGTACCTTCCATGTAAATGATGCCACTTTGGGTGGTCTAGGCATGTGCCAAACCCCATTACTTCCATTAAGTAGAGATCATTTTTATTGTTCAGTCATTTCCAACTCTTCGTGACCCCATTTGGGGTTTTCTTGGCAAAGACACTGGAGTGGTTTGCCATTTCCTTCTCCAGCTCATTTTACAGATGAGGAAACTGAGGCAAACACAGTCAAGTGACTTGCCCATAGTCACACAGCTAGTAAGTATCTAAGGCCAGATTTGAACTCATGAAGATGAGTCTTCCTGATTCTATACCCTGCACCACCTAGCTGCCCCAAATGGAGATTATAAAAGCACTTGATTTATAAGGCTGCTGTGAGAATCAAATGAGATAGCATATGGAAAACACTTTACAAATCTTAAAGTGCTATATAAATGCTAGCAAGTAATTGTATTTATTAACTTTATATTTTTGCCACATATATTTTTATATGTATTTGTTTTCTCTCCCACTAGATTGCAAGCTTCTTATAAGTAGTGACTCTCATTCTTTGCATGGGTATCCCCAATGTCTAGTGCAGTACCAGACACATAGTAGGTGTTTAATAAATACTGGTTGATTGATTAATTCTTAGATAGTAGCTTGTAGGTTCCTTGAGGGCAAAAATTATTTCACTTTGGTGTTTGTATACCCAGCATCTTGGCACAGTGTTTGCCATATAATAGCCAATTAACAAATGCTTGTTGACTTATTTCCTCTTTTTTAAAAAAAAAATATTTTCAAAATTCTTGGCTTTAGATAGACTGTGTCTTATCTAAAATCTGTACCTTCCCAAGAGTCTAGCACAGTCTCCCATACATTTGTTGACTGATTAATCTGCCTCCCCTTGGAATTTATATGTAGGAGATCAGAAAGGAAAACCACAGCACGGGAGCAAATGGGGGAATCCTTGATTCAGAAACACAAAATAAAAGCACAGGAGTTTACAGAGGTGAAGCCCTCTTAGATTGAGGAGTGGGATCATAGGGTTTGGAGTTAGAAAGGACCTAGGGATCATCTAATCCAACCCTCTCATTTTACAGATGGGGAAACTAAGTCCCAGAGAAACAAAGTGATGTGACCTGGATCATGCAGGTAGTAAGCAACACAACCATGATTGGAAGCTAAATAATTTGACTCTAAATGCTGGACTCTTCCTTCTGCAGTAGGCTGCTTCTCATTTCTAAACATGAGGGACATAAAAACAAGTTCCTAACAGTAACAAGGAATTTTTATTCTATTTATGGTCATTGACCAACAAGAAAAAAAAATAAAAGGCTCCTTAAAACATTAACTTAATTTCATTTTCTTTGAAAAGAGAAGTATAAAATGTTCTACATTTGCATACATATTTGCATGTGTACTTATATATATATACATGTGTATACGTACCATGTATATGTATATAGATGTATATATGTATATCTATATATATGTGTGTGTACACATATATGTATATATAAATATGTGTCTTTTGTTTAAGACAGGAAGAGAATGCAAAACTCCATTCTTTAAGCTTAATAAATAATGAAAATATGCTTAATATCTGTATTTAGGTCAATAAAGGAAGAAATAGGAAGAAGCTAGTAAATGCCTGAGTCTGGATTTGAACTCAGGTCTTCTTGACTCCAAACCCAGTCTTCTATCCGCTGCACCACCTAGCTGCCCTTGGTCACATGTATGTAGTGTATTAAGGTTTGCCAAGTGCTTTACATACATTATCTCATTTGATCCCCACAACAATCTTACAAGATTGAGGCTATTGTTATCATTTTGCAGAAGAAGGAAAAGTCTCAGAAAGGTAAATATCTTGCCCGGGGTTCAAACTGTTAAGTAAGAGGCAGCTGGGTGGAGAAGTGCATGAAGCACTGGACCTGGAGTCAGGAGGACCTGAATTCAAATCCAGCCTCAGATATTTACTTGCTATGTGACCTTGGGCAAGTCACTTAACTCCAATTGTCTGCAAAAATATGGTAGTATCATTTAGAACTGCAGAGAATTGAAAATAACCTAAATGTGCAACTGTAAGCAAACTGTGTTTCCAAAACTTAAATGAAGTAATGCAAAGGAAGCAGGAGACGAATAATAAATGTGCCAGCTATGAGTACATAAAAACGAAAATGTATACACAACAAGAAATTAGTGAATAAAGAGAATAGAAGGGGAAACAAAGGAAGTAATTAATAAGCGATTATGGACATGTTATTGATGGAATTCATTTTAAAGTGTCAATAGTAGTAAATGTATGTTTACTTGATTTAGTGGTAGAGTGGAGGAAGAGGATGGAATAAGAGGAGATGTTGTTCAGTCATTACTGACTCTTTGTGATTCCATTTGAAGTTTTCCTGGCAAATACTGGGGTGGTTTGCCTTTCTCCAGCTCATTTTACAGATGAGGAAACTGATGCAAATGGGGTTAAGTGGCTTGCCCAGGGTCACACAGCTAGTAAGTATCTGATGCTAGATTTGAACCCAGGAAGATGAGTCTTCCTGAATTTGGTCCCAGTGCTCTAACTACTGAGCCACCTAGCTGATCCAGGAGGGGATGGGGTGGTCCTCACTCTCTAGACAGAGGCATCTTAGCACCACAGTCCAGTTTTCAGGATCTCCTCAGTGAGCTCCTTAAAGTAATACTGGTCAAACACCAATACAACAACACCGTCTTTAAAATAAAAAAAAAATTCCAAACCCCAAACGATTGCTCTCGTATTTCAATAAAATTTCAGTACAACAAAAAAATAAGGTGTCCTTTGGAGTTTAAAATGGGCTTGCCTCATATTTATTTTTCTCTATATTTCTATATTTTCTATATATCTATATTTCATTATCTGCTGACTGAAGGCTACCAAACAATTTCTAAACAATATTTTGGAACTCTAGTGTCTAGAGAATCATCATTTGGGAGAAACATCTCTGAGGAAATGAGGAAAAGCCTTTCTTTATCTTCCATGTACTTTACCTGATCTTTACATTTTGACCTTGTTTATATTTTCTGAAACTGTAGGTGAAATTGTCGAGTTGGTCAATAAACTAATCCGACTATCAATAAAACACACCCTCTTGTTTATTAATATGTGATTAAAAATGTATATGATAAAAAGATATTGACTGCAACCAAGTGTGGGGTGACAAGAACAATTACCGTTCCTGAGCTTCATCACTGCTTGAGCTACTTAACCCAGTGAAAGTCACAGACTTATTTATAGTCGATGCTCTGGGTTGTGTTTTTTTTAATGGTAGATGAAGTATCTAGATTCATTAAGACTTTAATTTTACTTGGTTTCCTTTGACAACTTTACAAAATCTCCAAACAGGAGTGAAGAATATGAAACTTCTCTATTCATCACCAGTTCTAACATGAAATTAACACTTTGCTCAAAGGTTCCCACCTTAGGAAACTGAGCCTCCAAACTTGCTCATGGTAGGAAAACTAGTAAGGGCCAGTCTCAATTTGAAGCCAATTCTT
>JAQQSZ010019048.1:0-10447 GCA_028646595.1 Phalanger gymnotis | reverse complement strand
GCTCTGATTGTTGTCATTTTCTGTGTTGAAATTATGTCAAGCAGTACAGGACTCAAATTTTTTGTTTGTTCTTTTTTTGTTTATTTGTTTGTTTTTCCCCTGGCCGACCTCAATGTGTTTTCACACTTCTTTGGGAGATGCTTTATAATGGCTTTGGCTTTAGAACTGAAATCAGATGAAATCCAAGCTGATAGCTAATCACTGCTTGCATTAGCATTTCATTAAACAATCCAGGGGCACAACAAGGCTTTTGCCTTGATGGAAAACTCTTTGAATGGAGCCTTCTAGGGACCAAGTTTTGAGTGTGGTCTGAGAAAAATTATTTCCTATGCTACCAAAAATTGAATAAAACTCAATTCACCCTCCAATTACTAGCAAAAAACTAAAAAAAAAAAAATATTTTTATGATTCTATTGTGAAATAGGAATATTTTTGTTGCCAAAATGAAATGGCTTTTAAAAATATTTTGGAGTTTGTTTTTAGTGGATTATAAAAATACACGTAGGCAAATAATTCACTTAAGATCAATGTTCTCTGGTATGCATTTAATAATTCCTTCATTAAGCTCCCAATGTATTGATGCTGTACATGCCCCTATTTTGCTCTATTGTGAGGACAGCAGGAGAAATTATTTTCTGACTTCTGCTTTTCTGATTTCTCAGTAAAGGCATACATCAAGTGCTACAGTTCAGGATTCTTGGCTTATATCTCATTATCAGGTGGCTCCCTCATAAATAGAAGAATTCTATGAAAAGGCAGAAAATATCTGACTTTACAATGGCAAAAAAAATAATAATAATAAAATCTACTCTTAAATATTCAGTCTTTTAGAAGTGCATTAGTACACCTGACATGAAGTCAGAATGCACACCATACTGACTTTTGAGTAGATTTATGGTGTAATAAAAGTATGGAGTAAAACTGGACAGTGGAACAGCTTTTTGAATCTCATTGAAATGTGAGTTGCATTATCAATGGTGACTATAAAACATAGCAATTTTAAGAATATTGCATAGAGAAAACTACCAATTTCATTCAGTACACTGAGGACAAGCAGATGCATCTTAATCTGTTCAGAGGATAAATTATGATAAAAGATAACAAACATCAGGTAAAGTAAAATATGCAAATAAAAATAATGTGTTCTCATTCTACCACAGTCCTACTCTGATTCCCATCATAGATTCCCAAAGATTATTGCCAGCAGACAGCAAACCCTGGAAAGGCTTCAAATGCAGACTCAGTGATGAACTGTGTGTCTGTCATTCAAATATCAGCCTAGCTGAGTGCAGAGAGATTTATCACCTGGTCGGAAGGGGATGAATTTTTTGGCCATAGCAGTTTATGAAGTATAAATTGTGCTGCTAGTATAGGAAGTGTCCACCCACACTATTGAATTACAGATCCTTCAAAGTAAGACAGGATTTTAATTGCCACTAGAATTAGATATGTGCACAGAATTTTTTAATACATTTTTATTGATAACTTTTGTTTTTAGTTGACCTACATTTCCCTCCCTGGTCCCTTCCAGAAAACATTTTCCTCCAACAAAGATACAAAAAAATAGCAAAATGAGAGAGAAGGGGAATATATCTTAGTGAAATTAACCACCATATTAAAAAGATATTCATGATATGCTTAGTGTTACTTATCCGTAGTCCCTCACCTCCTCAAAGAAAGTGGGGGATCTTTCGTATCTTTTTTTAGAACCAAGTTTTTCAATATACCTTATAGTCATTTATTTTCAATTGTTTTGTTATTGTTCTTTCCATTTGTATTGTTGTAGTTATTGTATATTTTAGTTGCATGGTTCTCCTTCCTTCTCTCTGTGTCATTTCATATGTCTTTCAATGTTTCCCTCTATTCATGATATTCATCCCTTCTTATATTCTATTACATGCATGCACCATAACTTCTTTAGCCATTCTCCCACTGATGGGCAGTACATTGAGTCCTTAAAAATGTAAGTGTTTGCCTGCCAGAGGCTGCCGGTTTGTCTAACTATACATACACTCTATCTTATGTGCTCCCAATTTTCTGATCAGTTTGGGCTGGGTATGCAGTATTTCACTGTTATTCTATCCATTTGCACTGCTGTGGTTATTTGTATTTTATTTTTACTTGGTGTTGGTCTGCTTCCACAGAAATTGTATAAAACCCCTGAGGTAAGTTTAAAAAGCTGATTCCAAATCAAGGAGTTTCCTCAATCTCACTGGCTTGGAACTGTTCTCCTTACCTTGTTCCTTCAATTCCTTCAGATTTTCTCTTAACTCTTTGCCTAGGCTCTATCTTCTAATACTTGTAACCTCATGGTTCTTACTCAACTTTGTGGCTTCTGACCCATAATTTGCCCCCAGCAAATGCATAGTTTCTTGACTCTATTTTTCATGCCTGGTTCTGACCACTTACCTTGCTCTGACCTCCTCTACTTGGATATACTCCATTACTAAAGACCATTCACCTGGTCTCAGACTTCAAGGCTTGTTTCTGGCCCTTCTCTGAATAGAGTATATTCCTAGACCTACTCTCTATATGATAGGTTCAGCCTGGCCACATCTGCCCTGTTCCTTACTGTTTACTCTGTAGGTACATCTGTCTATGGTCCTGGGGCAGATAAGAATAGTTTAAAATTTCACTCTAAGGTAAAGCTGAAGGATAGTAGTGTCTCATAGAGTAAAATGGAATCTGACAAAATTATGAAGCAGGACAAGTTTGCCCCTAGCACCTTGCCACCTTCTTTCCTCCTTATCTGTCCTCCCTAATTTCAAGATCTCAAGCTTCCTAGTCCAAGGTCATGGTTATAGCTGATGACCTAGATTTGCCCTTCTGGTCAGCACTCATTTTGCTGGCCTTTCTTTCTCCAGAATCCTGATCAAAACTCCCACTCCATAAATGAAGCTAGTAAATTAAGGTGCACAAAAATACTAAAAATCTGGTAATGTTTCAACTACCTATACCATCATCAGGCATTTGTATCTTATTTGTAGAAACCTAAAGAAATGCTTTAGACAAAAGAAATAGAACTCTAATAGAAGAAATTTCAACTACCATTATAGGCTAGTGGAAGATGCATATTTTTAATAAAGGGAAATGGAAAACTCATGGTATAAAAGGAAGAGTTTTTCAATCTGGACTTGAAACCTGGGTTCAAGCCTAGTTCTGCTACTTACTATCTGAGTGACCTCAACCAATTACTCTTCTTTTCTGGATCTAAGGTTCCTCATCTGAAAAAATGAGGTAGTTGAACTAAATTAGTTCTTAGTCCTCTCTAAAGTCCAAGTCCCATGATCCTAGAGCCAGGGTATCAAATTGAGTTTTGTCCACATCTACAGTCATAAGTAGCATGGCACAAATAGGGTTTGGTCCCAAGGAACCAACATAGTGGGAATGAAGGAAGGGGATACACTTCCTCCCCAAGAAGAAATGCTTCCTCCCAATGTTTTGTTGTTGTTGTTGGTGGTGGTGGTGTTATTGTTATTGTTTATAAAATGTATTCGATTTATTCTGTGGCATGTCATTCTAAATGTGTGACTCTTCATAAAACAAAGAGGATGACCAAAATTAGGGGATTTAGTCAGAGATCAAAGATCTAAAGGTGGAAGCGACTTTATAATTCACCTAGTTTGACTTCCCTCATTTTATTTTATTTTATTTTTTCATTTATTTTTCACCAACCTGAAGCCTTGCCTCATTTTACTGTCCTGTACTGTTTCACATGGACATATGACACAACTACTCCAAGGCCAACCCCTCTGTCACCATGG
This sequence comes from Phalanger gymnotis, assembly GCA_028646595.1. Classification (NCBI taxonomy): domain Eukaryota; kingdom Metazoa; phylum Chordata; class Mammalia; order Diprotodontia; family Phalangeridae; genus Phalanger; species Phalanger gymnotis. Next base: position 6,683 of record JAQQSZ010019048.1, on the reverse strand, counting down.
AACTCCTTTCCTAAAACCCACCTTTACCTCAGCCCCTGAAAAAGGAAAGAACTAGACTGTCTAGGGGATGGACCATCACATCTTCCAATGGGACCACAGCCACAGTTAAGCTGTCATCTCCCTTCCTCCACCACTTCAGTGGATTTGTCCTAGATGCAATTATTCCTAGTCATGGTTCTGTCCATAGTCATGATAGAATTGTTCCAACTACAGCTTCCATCCCATTGATCATCTAAATGCCAATGTATCCATATGATCAGAAGGGGCCTAGATACCTCAGTACTTCTTACAGGAACAAGTGAAATGCAACTGCTTGAGTTAGCTTTCTTTGTATCTACCACATGCCTTTCATAAAACAGGCATTTATAAATATTAACTCATATGATGCATACATCTACTCTGAATGTATCTTGTACATATCTGATTATTTACATGTTGACTTCTCCATTAGAATGTAAGGTCCATGAGGGCTTGGACTATTTTAGATTTTTCTTTGGATCCCAAGTGCTTAGCACAGTGCCTGGCACATAGTGAGCTTACAAGACATTGGTGATTGACCAATTGACAGATACAATGATGACTGACTGCTGAGAGTTAGAGTAGAAACAGTGCTGCTATTGTATGTATAGATACAACACTGTAGAGTTAACAAAATGGTAAAGTAGAGGGAGATCATCCTTGGCAGTCTACTCCTCTATTTTATTTTTTATTTTTTAATAAGTACATTTTTTGTCTTTTGTTTACTTTATCACTTTCGTTTTCCCCAACATCTCTTCCCTTCCCCTCCCAGAAATAGCAACATACCTTCAAAGCAGGGACCATGTTTTATATTTCTATACCCCACTGCACCCTTAGTGCCTAGCACAGTGGTGACTACATAGTAAACAGTAAATACTTACTGAATAGCAAAAGTTTCAGTGTCTTTCAAAATAATGGAGAATTCAAAATAATTGAAAATCAATGATGATACCCAGGGATACAGTACAAAAAACAAACAAACCACAGTGTTTATGGGTGGAAGGTTGTCATTCAATCCTTAGAGAGTTTCTTGGATGGGGTCATTTTCCAAAGAAAGTATACCACACATACACTCATGTGCATTTTTGTTCATGCACACACCACACATGCACATGCACATGCACACACACACACACACACACACACATACATTCTCAAAAGTTCTAAACTTTCCATTTTGTTTTCAGCACAGAGGGAAAATAGTATTATTGTGACTTCTGAAAGGACCTTAGCTTTCTTTATACTTCAGATCATAAAGTCCTCGCTTTAAGTTTGTATCACTTTCATTACATTCTTTGTCAAGAGAATAGATTTATGGGGTGCCATATTCTATACTCATTACAATGTTTGTCAAGATAATGAATAGTCTGAAAATCTGAATTTCCAATACAGCGGGTGAGTTATGAAAGTGTGCCTTAAAATATTTTCTTCTTTTTCCTTAATCTCTCCAACTGACATTACCTTCCCACTAGACTTCTGTCCTAAATGTTGCTAGGGAAAGGTCTATAAGGCCAACCAATCAAAGAGCAGAATGTTGAAAAGGTCTGTAGTGGCAAGGCCATCTCTTTAATTCACACTCTACATTAGGCATTAAAATTCTAAGACCTCACCTTCATGACAAATGAGAAGAGAAAAATGGCATGAAATTAATCGGCAACCTTTTTTTTGTAAGTGACAAATGTTATTAATTTCTTTGGTATTCATTACAATAACATTAATCATGGGGGACTTTGAGTGTGAGGTTAGCTATACTGTACAGTTCTGTAGGAATCTGGTGGTAATTTAGCATTCATTAATGTCCATTTACTATGAACTGTTACTATATTAATCCACTTTTCCTGTGACAAAACTGGTTATAAGGGGAAGAAATAAAACCTGTTCTTAGTGCAGCCTTTCCATTGTAATTGTGGGGCCTACTTATGTCTTTGTTCAGAATCTAAAACTATCCATATTTTCTTTGGTTAAGAACTAAAGTTGCGCCCATTTTCTTAATTGCTAGTCACCATGGAGTCTAAGATTGAAGTGAGTGAAAAATGTGGAGACCAACATGACAACAGACTGCAAAGCTTAGCAGCAGCATAAATTAAAAAAAAAATAGGCCTAGATTTGAAATATGAAGATCTGGGTTTGAGTCTCAAATCTGCTATTTTTATTTTTATCTGTGTGGTCTCAGTCAAACTACTTCTATGCCTTGTTTCCTTTTTTTCTGTAAAATACAAGGGTTGAATTAGATCTCTCAGGTTGCTCCTACCTCTAAACACTATTGTTTGCATTTTACTTTCTTGGTGTCCAACTCTTTATGACCCCATTTGGGGTTTTCTTGGTGAAGATACTAGAGTAGTTGGCCATTTCCTTCTCCAGCTCATTTTACAGATGAGTAACTGAGGCAAACAAGGTTAAATGACTTGCCCAGGGTCACAGAGCTAGTAAGAGTCTGAGGCCAGATTTGAACTCTTAAAGATGAGTCTTGAATGGCATTCTAATTGTGCTACTGAGCTGCTCCATTCTATTTAGTAGGAACTATTTCAAATCAAGATTACATTAATAAAACCTACTGGAGAAATCCCGAGCAACTTTAGGAACTATTGTTAAGAGACTAAAGCTGGGAATCATTTAATTCAAATCAATTCTGCAAATGTTTATTAAATGTCTACTTTATGAAAGGTTCTGAGGTGGAATAGAAGATAAAAATATTTTAAATTATTGTTGCTTTATCCTTAGGGAGTTTATTAATGAGTAGAGAAGCTTCAAACAGATAAATATGTAATAGTAGTAGTGGTAACAGCAGCAGCAGCATCAGTAGAAGTAGTGTTAGTAGTAACAGCAGCAGAAGCAGCAGTAGTAGTAATAGCAGTGCCAGCAGTAGTGGCAGCAGCAGTAATAGTAGTAATTAGCATTTATTTATATAGTGTTTTATGTCTTGCAAAACATTTCACAAATATTATCTCCCTTGATCTTTACAACAACCCTGTGAGGCAGGTGTTACTATCACTCTCATTTACAGATGAGGAAACTGAAGCAAACATAGATTAAGTGATTTATCCATGGTCCTATGGCTAGTAAGTGTCTGAGGCCAGATTTGAACTTAGGTCTTTCTGACTCCAGGCACAGTGCTCTATCCACTATCCCAACTAGCTACTACCTTTAAGGTAGACTCTGATAAGAACAGGAAAGGTTTGGACAGTTCTACAAGAAGTTTCAGGAATCATAGAATTATAGTAAGGATCTCATAGATTTGAAATCATAGAACTATTTCAGAGATCACTGAATACAGTCTGTTTGTGCAATCCCCTCCATACCCTTGACAAGATGCTATCCATGGGCATCTAAGTGGTACAGTGAGTTGAACACCAGCATTACAGTCAGGAGGACCTGAGTTCAAATATGACCCCAGATGCTTGATACATTTACTAGCTGTGTGCCCTTGGGTAAGTCACTTAACCCCAATTTCCTTGTCTTCTCCCCTCCAAAAAAAAGATGTTATCTAGTATGTACTTTAAAATTATGAAGGCCCGCTGAGATTTGAAGGGGTCCCCTGAACTCATTTTCTTCAGTTGCCCTATTTTCCAGAAATGAAGCCCTCCTGAATTAACATAACAGTCATCTTTTTAATTTTTTTTTATTTTTAGTTTACAACACTCAGTTCCACAAGTTTTTTGAGTTCCAAATTTTCTCCCCTATGCTCTCCTCCCCTCTCTCCCCCAAGATGGCATGTAATCTGATATAGGTTCTACATATACCTTCACATTAAACTTATATTCACAATAGTCAAGTTGTAAAGAAGAATTATAACCAATGGAATGGACCATGAGAAAGGAGAAACAAAACCAAAAAAAAGAGTGAGAGAGCAAATAGTTTGCTTCAGTTTGCATTCAGACTATATAATTCTTTCTCTGGATGTGGATGGCTTTTCCCATCATGAGTTTTTTAGAGCTGTCTTTGAGCCTTGCATTGCTGAGAAGAGCCAAGTCATCTTTTGCAACTGAACTCCATTACACTCTCAGTGCCCTTGAAGTTGAATGAGCTACAAGTGTGTCCCTGGCCAGCCCAACCCATTTGTGCAGGATTTTTTCAGATGAACAAGACCATCTTACCTTTATAGTCCAGCAGTTCCCAGGAGGAGCCCCAGCCACTACAGTTATTAGGAAGACATTTCCTTTGGGGGCAGTAGCTCTGTTGAAAAATACTTCTTTGTATTGAGCTAAAGCCAGCCTATATGAAACTTCCACCTACTACTCCAAATTCTACCCTCTTGGACTGAGCAGAACATCATTTCCTCTTCCACATGAAAGTCACTAAAGTACCGCTCTCCAGGATAGACACATTTGGTTCTTTTGATAGATCCTCATTCTTCACGGTTTTGAGTCTCCTCTCTACCCTGGACCCCCAGAACTAATCATGACTATCTTAGTTCAGTCTGGAGCATGGAAAAGTACAGTGAGAAGACTAGCTCCTTCATTTCCAACAAGCTGCTTTACAGAATATCAGAATTTGATGGTTGGGAACGACTTTGGTATCCATTTAGTCCAACCTGTACAGAGAAGGAATCCCTAGGAAAACTTACTGTTATGGTAATTAGGGTGGAACTTTTTTTGTTTTCTCTTTAGAATGCTAAGGTAAAAAGTACCTTTGATGAGTCTTGCCTTTCAAATGTAATGGCAAGCAAAGTGGATTTTTTGTTGTCTTTTGTTTCTTTGATTGAATCAAGAGCCTTTGATATTCTTAAGAAACAAGAAAGCCTAGTTCACATTGGTTTGAGTCCCATGGTTATAATGCCCTCTGACCCTGAAAAGGATATATAGGATCTGAGGTTGGCATTTTGTTTTGGGACTCTCACTCACTGGAAGAGTGTCATGTGATTTGACCAGACGAGACTCTGGGTAGCCACTGTTAAGAGTCCCCTGGCTTTGAAAACCCAGTTGTTGGTGCTTCTCTTTTTGGTAACTATGTATGTGATGTCTTGACCAGACAAAGTCTGTCTGTTGATCCGTTTGTAGTTTCTGTTTATATTTGCTCTGAAATTCAGGGTGCTGGCTTTTCCCCCTGAATTAAGTGAATGGTATTTGTATGTTTAATTAAAGTGAGATTGTTAAACACTTAAAGTTGCTTTCCTTAGAAAAGCAGATCAAAGAACCTGTGCTAGCTCTGTGCTCTTGTTGTTGGTCTTTTACCCCCACAACAACTTCTAGCAACATTGTTGTTACACCTACCCAACCAAAGGTCATCGAACATCTGCTTAAAGACCTCCATGGTAAGGGAGTCCTTTACCTTTCAATACGAGCCATTACACTTTTGGATAAAGAGTTTTTCTTACCATCAAGACTAAATTTACATCTCTACAGCTTTAGCCCACTATTCCTGGCTCAGCAATCTGGGGCCAAACAGAATAAAATCTAATCTCTTCTCCAAATGACAGCCCTAAAATGTTTGAAGAGAACTGTCAAACACCCTAGTCTACTTTTCTCCAAACTAACTATGTCCAGTTTTATCAAAGGACTCAGAGTCAGCCATCCTGATTGCCCTCTTCTAAATAAGTTCTTCAGTTTATTAATGTCCTTCTTAAACCATGGTATCCAGAAATGAAGAAATTATTCCTAATGAAGGCAGAGTACAGTGGGACCATCAGCCCCATCCCCAGAAGCTCTACCCTTAAGGCAGCCCAGTTGAAGATCACATTAAATGTTGTAATTACCACACCATGATGCTAATTCATATTGATAAATTTAGTCAAATAAAAACCCCAAGCACTTTTTATGGAAGCTGTCCTCTAGCAATGACTTCTTATTTGATACTTTGACATTTTGCCCTCAAGATTTTATATTTGTCACTATTAAATTTCATTTTGTTAGATTCGAGTGATCTTTTTAGCCCCTGGAGTTCTTTTTTTTAATTCTGCCATCCATCTTCTAAGCAATCCTTTGCAGCTCTGTGCCATCAATAAATTTGCTAAGTATATCACCTATGACTTCATCCAAGCCATTGATATAAATGAGCAACAGAAAATAGCCAAAGATGGCTTGAGCCCTCTCCACTCCACTTGAGGCCCACACTGAAGTTAGCATGTATCAATTAATCAATATTCTTTGGATCCAGTTCTCCCAGTTTGGCCTCTGTTGAACTATACTTAGCCATAGCCTTCCATATGATTCACCAGAATGACCTAATATAGTGAAAAACTTTTCTGAAACACAGATTTATTATTTCCACAGACTTCCCCTGTTCTTACCAATCTCATTCATCTGGGCCTGGTGATTTGAATTCATGAAATGTGACAAATATTCTCCGATCTTAGACTTCAACTCCCTATTAGCCACTTTTGTTCTGTCATTTCCAATCCAAAAATTATTTTCCTTAGAAGATAAAACAGTAAAAAGGATTGAGTAATTTTGCCTTCTACACAGTGGGTAAAGCACTGAGCTTGGAGTCAAAAAGATGTGAGTTCAAATTTGCCCTCAGACACTTGCTAGCTATGTGTGTCTGAATAAGTTACTGAACCTCTATCTGCCTCAGTTTCCTCAACTATAAAATTGGGACAATAATAGCACATATCTTACAGAGTTGTGAGGCTCAAATGAGGTAATATTTGCAAAACACAGCATGATATCTGGCACATAGCAGGCATTTAATAAATGCTTATTTGCTTTCTTGTCTATTCTTTTTTTTTT
>JAQQSZ010019047.1:0-10447 GCA_028646595.1 Phalanger gymnotis | reverse complement strand
TTATGTATAACCCTTCCACATGAGGGTGACTTTTCTAAGGCAAGGGTCAGAAGGGAGTGAATGCCAGGCATGGGGGGCAGCCTGTGCAAAGGCACAAAGACAGGAGATGGAGTGTCCAGTATGTAAACAGAGAGGTGAGAAGTCACTGGAATTAACTCAGTGGGAGAATGACGTGGTCAGATCTGCCCTTACAGAAAATTACTTTGGCAGCTGCGGAAGACAGACTGGAGTAAGGAGAGACTTGAGACAGGATGACTAATTAGGAGGCTATTGCAGTAGTCTGGGCAAGAATGATGAGGGCCTGAACTCAATCAATGCCTTTGTGAGTGGAGAAAACGGGTCAGATACCAGATATGTTGGGGAGGTAGAAATGGCAAGATTTATCAACTGAGGTGAGGGAGATTTAATAGTAAAAGATAATGCTGAGGATAAAGAGCCTTCAAGACTGGAATAATAGTGATGTCTTAGACAGAAATAGCAAAGTCTAGTGGGGCTTGGGAAGGAAGAAGGCACAGAGATAATGAGTTCTGTTTTGGACATGCTGAGTTTGGAATGTCACTGGGGCATAGAGTTTGAATAGCATACAAAAATATTTATAGCACTTTTTTTGGTAGTAGCAATACACTTGAAGGAAAAAGTGAGTGTTCTAGTATTACTTAGGGAATAGTTTAACAAATTGTAGTTTAAAATAGAATTTTATTGTGCTGGAAGAAATGATATATATGAAGAATTAAAAGAAACATGGGAAGACTTGCATGAGCTGGAAAAGAACTGTTAAGCAGAAACAGGAATGCAATTTACACCACAACCAGAGTAATATAAAGGAAAATAGCAATGAAACACTTCAAAACTCTGATCAATTCAGTAGCCAATCACAGAAGAGAAGACTGAGGATGAAGCATTTTCTCCTACCTCTCCAAAGAGAAAGTGGAATATAGGTGTAGTTTGAGGCATACATTTTAAAATTTCTATTTCTTAATTTGTTTTTAGAAGCATTATCTCTCACACTGCCCCCACCTGAACATTAAAAAAAGAAAAGAAAACCCTGATAACAAATGTGCACAGTTAAGTAAAACAAATTTCCACATTGACTATGTCCAAAAATATGTCTCATTCTGCATTTTAAGTTCATCACCTTTGATGATGAAGGTAGTATATTCAGCCTTCTGGATTCATAGTTTATCCTTATGTTGATTAGAGTTCTAAAGCCCTTCAAAGTTGTTTTTCTCTATAATATTGTTCTGAGAGTATAAATTGTTCTTCTTCTGATCACTTCACTCTCCATCAGTTCATAAAAGTTTTCCCAGTTTCCTCTGTTCATTTAGATATTTCTTATGACACAATAATATTTATATACTGTGTTGTTTAAAAAGTTTGAGAGACATAATTTCTGGGTAATTGGTCATTTTATTAATAATGCTAGCATTTTAATAAAGTCACTGGCACTCTTGAATAACAAAGACCCTCAGTCTGTGGGCTCAAGGCATCTATGGACTGATAAAAGTGAGAGCTCCAAAGGGTGGCAATCAACTCTGGTTAACAAGTAATGAGAGAGAATGAATATTATAATGAAGGGCTAGACCTATTATAATGAACTTTGATTATGTCATTTACTTTTAAATTACTCCCAGCCTTAGGCAATCTAATCAAAGAATTTATCCGAACCCAAACCAGATTGGAACACAATGGGATTAAACGCCTTGTGAGGTTGGGTAGGATCTGACCAAGACTGAGGACAGTTAATTTAATCTCATTATCAGCAATTCAAAAGAATGAACTTTAAAATGAGGACTACAGAAAAAGGGAAACTCTGCATCTCCCCAAATCTTTGGTTGCTAATAATCATTTCTCTCAATACCATAATTTGTTTAGTCATTCCCTGATAGGTAGGCAACCACTTAGTTTCCAGTTTTTTGCTACCTAAAAAGATTTGCTGTTGACATTTTAAAAATATGTGTCTTTTTCCTCTTTCCCTACTCTCTTCAGGATATAGACTTACTAAATTCTATGGCTTTGTCAAAGCATATATACACCAACTAGTAACTTTTGGGGAATAATTCCAAATTGCTTTCCAAAATTACTAGACTAATTCATATGTCCAGCAACAGTACAATAGTATGCTTACTTTCCCAAAGCCGATTCGTGTCATTTTGGTTTTTTGTCATCTTTGTCAATATGATGGGTAACAGATGGAACCTCAGATTTGCTTTAATTTTAGGTATACATTTTAGACATCTCCAATGCACTGATTTGTTTTGCTTACTTGAACTTATTTGTTACAAGAGAGGGGCAGGGAATCATTGGGAAATGATAGTGATGATTAAAAAAATGAATACAACATTTTAAAAAATTTTTGAATAAAATAATTTTAAAAAACAAACACAAGGAGAGCTATATCAACTAATAATCAAATATTTACTGAGTTCTAGGTGTAGTGTGAAAAAATAAACAAAGAGAAATTACTACAAAGCCTGGGTCCTCAAGGAATTTATAGTCAAGTTAGTGAGACAAGGTTAGCATTTGTGAAATTATATATTACATGCCTATAAACGTCACTTGAGGGAATCTAAAAGCACTAATAATGCCAACAGAAAGGTAATATTTAGTTATAATGTGAAATCTAATTTGTTTTTTTAAGATAAAAATTTTGTACCTTATGAACTTTAAGTAGTAATCTGAATAAAATCTATAACATTTTAAAGATAAAGGTAGCAGATTCATGAAATCTATTGAAGAAATAAATATTACTCTTACCATGTAAAATTAAAGCAAGTTTTCTTAAAATGAAAACATTTTAAGTCCACACGGATGACACAGCAATCCCAACAAAAACATTAGCAACTAACAATTCAATACAACTGATGTGTTTTTTTCTTAGTTGATTAATCAGAATCTCATTCCTCTCTTTCTGTTGTAATTTTTTTTATAGTACTTGGGGGGCCTTAGAAGAACCTTCAGTTATTTTTCTTAAGTTATGCAAATGATAATCATTCATACTCCCATCTCATTTACACTCCATTGGAGGTAATAGCTAGGGATTTTGTTAATTCTTTTCTAGGAACAGAGGCAGTAGGCCAAACACTTTCTCAAAATAGTATTAATAATGGCTGTTGCTTAGTGATGAAGGAACTATTCAAGGGAATTTGAAATTGGAATGAATTTTATTCACTACAGTAAAATTCTATTACAAGGAAAGAATCATTGTCCTGCCCAAAACCCTTCTATTCTATTCCAACCCCTGAAGTCCATTTGACCTATACATTCAGAGAACATGTTCTCTTTCATTTTTCTCATTTTTGTTCAATCTGAACCCCATTTGAATAAAATAGTGGCAAGCACTATAAAAATCATGAAAGAGGATAAAGGTAAAAATTCAACCATGGAAATAACCATTACAAAAAAGAATCCTACAATAGAAGGATATTTCCAGGGTATAGCACACTACCTTGGGAGGACTGCCAGTAGTAAGGAGTGCCAATACAGACATAACAAATCTCCTACAACAGAAAATCCCATATCTTGTCATGTTAATAGACAATATTCATAATAGAAATGTTTGATTGTGTATTATTTGCTCAGCAGGCATGAGGAGAAGGGGAAAACTATACTTTTTAAAAATTAGCCTTCAACTTCCTTCAATCCTTCCCACCCCAATATTGCAACTAACCTACCAAGACTTTCAATCCACCTACTAAAACAAAACAAAATACACAGAAAGAAACAGGAATTTAGGAGAGTATTGAAAAGGGAATGGGATAACATTCCACCCCTCCCCCCCCAAAAAAGAACCACTTTTTTCACATGTTAAATTACTATAAGGAAGCTTAGAATCAAGTGACCCTAAAGAGGCTAGGAACACATTTATACAAATTTTTAATCAATAACAAAATTCCAAAAAATAGCAAAATAATCTGGATTTTTAAATGGAGTCCACTGCAATGAAAAAATTTTAGAAAACCAAATTTCAATTTTTCCTGAGTGATGATTATAGAGAATTTTCTTTAAATAAAATGATAGCTGAGGGAAGAAAAGAAACTTACAGAGAAACTAGGCATCTATTTTATTCTAACACCAATAATCTCATTTCAGTACCAAAAGGATCTGTGATTTCCTCAGTGTAGGTACTCCTCTCCCTGAGCAACCCATAAGTATCTCTCTAAACATATGTACCCAAGCTGATATACAACCTCCAACTCCAAGAAAAATAGAAGCTCCTTGAGGGCAGTAACAGTTTGGTTTTGTTCTCTGTATTCCCAGCACCTATCATAGTGGCTGGTGTTTAGTAGAGGTTTCGAAAATTTTTACTGAATAGAAATTATTTAACAAACATTTATTAAATGCCTACTGGTATACCTGTTAGTGTTTTCTAGCACAAAGCAATGAAAATTGCTCTACCTGCTAAATCCAGGTGGAGAGCTCATGGACTCAGAGTATAGAGTGAAGCATATTTTTTTTTATTTTTTTTTAGTGGGGAGTAGAGTTATGAAAAATGCAAGAATGTTTTGCATGACTATACAGATTTGTAACAGGCTTTTGGGGGTTTGTTTTTTGGGGGAATTGCCTTCTCAATGGATAGTAGAAGAGGAGAAAGAAAGGAGAGAATTTGGAGCTAAAAATAAAATAAAATTGAATTTTTAAAAAAAGTCTCCTTTATAAGAAAACACCTGGCATAGCATTGCTATCTATACTATCTTTGTGAAGCTTGATCTTTTTGTTCAGTAGTGTCTGATTCTTCATGACCCTATTTGGGTTTTCTTGGCAAAGATACTGGAGTGGTTTGCCATTTCCTTCTCCAACTCATTTTACAGGTGAAGAAACTGAGGCAAACAGGGTTAAGTGACTTGCCCAAGGTCCCACAGCTAGTAAGTGTCTGAGGTCACATTTGAACTCAGGAAGATGAGTGTTCGTCACTCCACGGCTTGGCACCCTTTCCCGATGTGACACCTCGCTGCCTTAGCTTGACCTTAGTACATTTTTAAAGCATTTTGTCTTTTGTGGTTTGAACTGCTGAATGTGTAAGGCTACAGTGAATGTCTGTCAGCTACTATGATTTTTGAGCTCTTGAGCTTTAAAGGTTTTTCTCTTCTTTGCTATCAGCTTGCCACTTGTGACTTTTTGCTGCTATCTAGCATATCCGGGATAATTTTAAAAATGGGAAATCACATTCACATTTTCCTAATGTTCGTGTCTGTAAAGATTAACTCTTAGGAAGCCTCATAATGGGGAAAATTTTTGACTGAAAATATATGTGGTATCAACTTTGTTCATCAATCAATCAACACAAGTGAAGAAATTACTATAAAAGGCAGCACTAAAATATTCATTGTTAAAGAATAATCTCCATACAATTTAATCCACTTGCAGATAGACAGCAATATGTAGTGAAGAAGTACTAGGCAAAATTAATATATGATAGGGCTGCCTTACTTTCAAGAGAAATCATTAGCAGGTAGAGATAGTAGATGATAGATACTAAAACCACCTTTCTGAAGTTCTTTCACACATCTAGTACTGCCATTCTAGAAACTGCATCCTTTAGAGAAATTTGAAGGAGATCAACAAATTAAATAATTGAAATTAAAATCTGTGCCTGGGTGACTAAGCTACTCACTTTCATGACTAAGGGACAAAAACTACCCTTTTTGAACATTATAGACAAGGCAGTCTTCATTGTAGCAGCAACCCATTTTGAGAGTGAGAGAGAAGATGAAGCATGTACCAGGAGGTGAGGCCACCACTGGAATTTATTAAATGGGGGGTGGGGTACGTGTGCCATGATTGGATCTGCCATTTAGGAAAATCACTTTAGTCACTGATTGGAGGATGGATTGGAGTGGGGAGAGACTTGAGGCAGCACTTGGCATAGTGTAAGCACTTGATAAATGTTTTCTTTATCCGTTCACTATTATGAAGATAAAAAAGAAAAAGAGAGGAGGTATTACTAGTTATTATAAGCATTAAATACCACTACCCCAATTATAACAGGTTAGTAGTTTAAAGGTATTTTTAAGTGCCCAAGTACTATCAGAAAGATCCTCTTGCCATATGTAAATTTTTAGCTTTTAAGAAAGGGCTGAAAGGAAGCAGATATTATATGCAAATACAAATTTAGTATATAATGCCTGGCACACAGAAAGCACTTAATAGTTTATTCAATCATTGAATAACTGATAGGTCAAAGGATATAAACATATAGCTATCAAAAAAAGAAAATAAGCTATCAGCAGTAATGAAAAATGTTCCAATGCACTGATTAGAAAAATGAACTTTAAAACTCTGAAGTTCCACCTCACATCTATCATATTGGCAAAGATGACCAAAAAAAATGATTATTGTAGAGGCTAGAAGATTGGCACACTGTTGGTGGTGATGTGAATTTGTCCAGCTGTTCTGGAAACTAATCTGAAACTATGCCCACAAAAATCATTAAATTCTGCATGCATGACCTTTGACTCAACAATTTAACTAACTGGCCTATTCTCCTAATAAGATCAAAGAAAGAGGAAAAGGACCCAAATGTACAAAAATATCTATAGCGGTTTTTTGTTTTGTTTTTTTTTTATCAATCAGGGAATGTCTAAACAAAGTATAGAACATTAATATAATATAGGGATTCTTCATCGTTTTTGTGTCACGTAAACCCCTTTGACAGTCTGGTGAAATCTGTGCACCCCTTCTCAGAATATTTACTGCTTCTATTTGTAAATGGCAGAAATGATATTTTGAATCAGTTTTTTCTGCAAAGGTGAATGATCTTTCAACCTGAAGAGACAGAATAAAACTTGCAGGTACAATGGTATATGCACTAACTGGAATAAACTAAAATTTACCTTTACTAACATAAAATAAACCCTTCAATAATAAAAAATAATTAAACTGAGGCAAACAGAGATTAAGTGATTTGACTAGGGTCACACTGCTACTAAGTGTCTGAGTCTGGATTCGAACTTAGACCTTCTTGATGCCAGGCCCAAAGCTCTATCCACTGTGGCACTAGCTGCTCATATGTTTTAAGCCCAAAGGCAATACCAGGTATTATTCATACTTTTCTTCTCCCACAGTGCCTGTTACACAGTTACACACTGTTACACAGTGCTTAATAAATGTTAGCTGAAATGAAATTAAAATGCTTTCTACAGATTGTAATAAGTGAAAAAGATAAGAGTAAATTTATGAATTTAGGTTAAAAAATTCAAATGTGCAAGACACAAGAAAACTGGTTTAAAAAGGGCTCCTATAAAAAATGTCTGAGTTTTAGTCAACTCTGAGTTCAACATTGTAGCAGTCAAAAAAGTAACAGAAACATAAAATGGATAAATGGACACATGGCACCCATATCAAGATTATATGATACCGGCAGTATCACTTTTGAAAAACATTATTCATTTCTATGTGTCATATTTTAAGAGGGCCATTGACAAAACTGAAGTATAGCTATCTAATGGAAGGTGGCCAGAATGGATGGAAAAATTTTGACTAAAAACATATGTGCTTTCAACTTTGTTCATCAATCAACACAAAGCAATAAAAGGGAAAATGAGATTTCTATTAAACAGGCGCAAATGGGTAGAAAATAGAAATGCAAAGTTAAGATGTGAATTAGTAAGAAATAGGCACTTCCTGTATACTTAATAAAATCTGAACCGACAGTTAATAAAAACTACTAATTGCAGTGGCAATGAACTTCAAATTCATTTAATTTCTGGCTATTTTGGCCATATTTTCCCATTTGTATTCCAGTTGGATGCGAAATATATTTAAAAAGAACTCTTCTGCTGCTTCTTTTTTTAAAATATTAGTATAGTGAAGTATTAGAAGGTCAAGTGTTTCTTAGCCATCTGTTCCCACTATGCCATACACATCAGTTCATAAACAGAGGCAGTTTTACCCACCATGCTCTTTGATTGCTTCATACAAATGTACCAGCTGCCTAACTGTGCTGAGCATGCTTGCTGTGCTTTTTTATGAACTAATTGCATCCATGGGGCTAACTTAATGCAGTACTTCTCTGGCATCACCTTTGCCAACTATGACAGCTGTTGTAAGAAAGCCTGTAGTGCATACACAATTGCTTGTGGCCTTCCTTCAAACATGGCTATGCAAAACATCTCTGAATAATGTTTTTTTCTAATGGAGTGTCAGCATAATATGAAGCCTAAACAGAATCAGTATAATCATACAGCTCCCTAGAAAAGTCACCGTACTGTATGTGTTGTGTCCATAAACAATTATTTTAAGTTTTTTTTTAACTTACGTTGTTTGCAGAAATTCTTGAACTTCAATTAAGTCTGCCAATGAACTAATTTATTACTATTTAACATGTAAGTAAAATGTCTTACACAAATATATAGTCTCAATAAAGGCCAAAGAAATCAGAGATTTAAGATTTATTCAAAGTAGAAAATACTTTATAAGATGAATGATAATATCTAATATAAAGGCAAGAATACATATAATAATATTTTGAATAGAAATCACCATTTATTCATAGAATTATCACGACCAGATAAAGCCAGACGAATAAAAAGAGCCAAACAAACTGGTATCACAGAGAAGGCTCAGGACAAGTTAATAATATCCTAAAATATGTATTAATCAATCACTCAACAAGCCTTTATTAAGTGCCTACTCTGTGTCAAGTACTGTGCTATAGGGGACACATGTACAAAGAATGAAGCAATCCCTGATTGCAAGGAACTTCTGTTCTAATAGGAAGACAACTATTTCCATAAAAATGTAGAGCACAAACATAAAATGAAAAAATACATATAAGATGGAATTAAATACATGGCAATTTGGGAGAGAAGCCATTTGCATTTGCAAGGATTAGAAAGGCTTCATGCAGAAGATGGTGCTATTGCTGCATCTTAAAGGAATAAAAGGACTACATGAGGTAGAGGCAATGAGGGAGGCATGGGAATAGCTAGTACAAAATAGCTAGTATGGAAACATGTTCCATGGAAAGGACAAAGAAAAGGCCAGTTTGGCTGGATCACAAAGAAAGGGAATGATGTCCAAAGAAGCTGGAAAGTTAGGAAGGGTTCCAGATTGTGAAAGGTTTTAAAACCCAAACAGAAGAGTTTCTATTTTATCCTAAGACAACAGGAAGCCACTAGAATAGATTGAGTAGAAGAATGAAACAGTCAGCTCTGTGCCTAAGGAAAATTAGCTAGTCAGCAGTGTATACCATAAACTAGAGTGGGGAGAGACTTGAGGCAGGCTAACCATCTAGGAGGCTGCTACAATGATTGAGACAAGAAGAGATAAGGACCAGGACTAATACGGTAACTGTGAAGAAAAGAGGGGAGAATTGAGAAGAGAGACAGGCAAGATGGAAGAGATGTTGCAGAAGCAGAAGCAAGAAGCAATGTGACCTTAGGCAAGTCACTTAACCCCAACTGCCCTGCCTTCCCCGCTCCAGAAAAAAAAGAAATATGGCAACTGATTAGATATGCAGACTGAGGGTTTATGAGGAGATGGTGATCCAAAAAAGGAGCCTTAGAAGATGTGAACAGCAAGGGAGGAGGAAAACGGGAAAAGCAGAGAGATAAAACCCATCTAGGTGGTATAGCAGATAAGATTACTGGTCTCAGAATCAGGAAGACTGAGTTCAAATCCTGTCTCTGATACTTACTGGCTGTCACTTAACCTCATTCTGCCTCAGTTTTCTCATCTGTAAAATGGAGATAGTAATAGTGCCTATCTCACAGATAGATTTGTTGTGAAGATCAAATGAGATAACATATGTAAAGGCTCACTATTATTATTATATTCAGGAAGAAGGGTAGTCAATCAATCCATCAACAAGCATCCTAAAACCAGCATCGTTTCTACTGCAACAGGCTTCATTAGATAAGCTCTCAGGTGGCATGGAAAAAGAACTTACTTTTTTAAAATGATTTTAAACTTTATGCTATAAAGTGAGTCTTAGTCTTAGTAAAATCAGCAAATAATTTTGTGTACTTTCCACGTGTAATGTATTATTCTAGGCACCTGTGTTGTTAAGCAAAATTGTCTCCTTAGCATGGCTTTTGCTTACTTTGAGTGAAAGTACTTTCAGCTGTTAAGTGCTAAGCCCCAGGCCCAAAGCCTTATCAGGTGTGAAACCTGTGTGGGTGTACTTGATGACCTCCGGTCTTGAGGCGGGGTTTGAGAACGCCAGAAGCTCGGCTGCGAGGAAAGGTGAGCCAAGAGACAACTACAGCGAAAGCGGAAGCTGTGGAAGCAGGAAGCTGTGGAAGCAGGAAGCTGCGGAAGCAGAGCTGACCCGTGTGTAGACCCAAGAGTGCGAGCAGGAACTTGAGGCCAGTAAAAATGATTTGGCTAAATACTATCTTGTTTTTCTGTGGCCTCCTGGTTACTCTTGTGAGGCAGGCTTTCTGGGCCTGGAGTCTTTTTGTCAAGATGTCGGAATGGGGAGGCTGGTTCACGGATCTGCTGCGGTGGG
>JAQQSZ010019046.1:0-10447 GCA_028646595.1 Phalanger gymnotis | reverse complement strand
AGGGTGAGTTGAAGACAAAGGGAAGATATCTAAAAGAAATAAAATCAAATTAAAGGATGAGAGAGGAATATATTGAGAGAAGGAGATAGGGAGAAATAGAATGGAGTAAATTATCTCACAAATAAGTGACAAGAAAAAGCAATTCTGTAGGAAGAGAAGAGAAGGCAGGTAAGGGGGAATGAGTGAATCTTGCTCTCATCAGATTTGACCTGAGGAGGGAATACCATACATACTCAATTGGGTATCTTACCCCACAGGAAAGAAGGAGGAAGAAGATAATAAAAGGGGGGATGATAGAAGGGAAGTCAAATGGGGGTGGAGGTAATCAAAAACAAACACTTTTGAAAAGGGACAGGGTCAAGGGAGAAAATTCAATAAAGGGGGACAGGTTAGGAAGAAGCAAAATATAGTTAGTCTTTCACAACATGAGTATTGTGGAAGGGTTATACATAATGATACGCATGTGGCCCATGTTGAATTGCTTGACTTCTTAGGGAGGATGGGTGGGAAAGGAAGAAGGGAGAGAATCTGGAACTTAAAGTTTTAAAAACAGATATTCAAAAAAATTTTTGCATGCAACTAGAAAATAAGATACACAGTCAATGGGACATAGAAATTTATCTTGCCCTACAAGAAAGGAAGGGAAAAGGGGATGGGAGGGGAGTGGGATGAAAGAAGGGAAGGCTGACTGGGGAACAGGACAACCAGAATATCTGCCAACTTGGAGTGGGGGGGGCAGAGTAGAAATGGGGAGAAAATTTGTAATTTAAACCCTTGTGAAAATCAATGCTGAAAACTAAATATATTAGGTAAAAAAAATAAGAAAAAAAGAAGTCCCAAACCTTTGTTAGCAATAAAGAGGCTGGCTTATACTTCTGGCTTTAAATCTTTTATTGGTTACTGATTAACTTAACTGTTCTGCCTGACAAAACTTCATAATAAATAAGCCAACCAGCAAGCACTTTGCAATCAAACTAACTTGGTTTAAAGGAATGTCAGTAAAACATGATTTATACTATAATGAATTTTGCAGTCAGCATGTAGTAGTACACAAGTTTCAACATGAATCTAAAACCTAGAAATCTGAAGACACTGGAGTTATTAAAAATCATACCACAATGTGACTGTTTTAATTAAAAACAGATAGATCAAATTCCTTTTTCTTGGCGGCATTGCCATACATGAAATGGCTAATGTAAAGGTTACTTTCTGAAGGCAATAATGTACTGAAACATATCTCTTGCTCATCAGAAGGCTAATCATCTCTTCTTAAGAAGATATCCTTTGTAATAAGGACCCAAATCAGGTGAAAACCTAACATTAGAAAATTTCATGCATATACACATATAAACATATGTGCACTCTATGGAAGACATGATGATTGATGACAGTGTGTCAGTGGGAAAAGTTGCTTGTGAATTTTCTGAGATAATTTTTTGGGAAAGCTTATAAAAGTTGTTGGCTTCTGTATCTCCATTTAAATTAATTAAATTGTTGACAGTTAAATTGTACTAAGTAGTTTTAGTGCAAAAGATGATTCCCAGATTTTTTTCCCCCTGCAACTTTTGGGAAAAAAATCCCAAGAACTTAGTTTTAAACATCTGCCTGGGCAGATGTCAAAATGGAGAGTGTTATCGCATTATACTGTGTAAGAATATGACACCATGTTATTACTCTTCAGTTAAATATTCACATTGAGATTTTATGATCTATTTAAGAGAAAACTTGCCTGAGAGTATAACCTCTTATTTTCCACAACATAATAAGCACTTCAAATGAATGCATTCTAGAGTAAACAATGAAAAATTGCTGACTATACTAGTGTTATATCTTATTTCAATAACCTAGGAGTTTTATTTTCAGGTTTTTATGAATCATTCAACACTAGGAAATGGATGATGAACCATATCATTAATTTGAATATTTTCCTCCAAAGTGAATTTTAGTGAAAATCTTAGAAATGTATAGTGACTAGAATTATGTGCAGAAAATGGCACCATTGGGTTCTAATTGCTATGGATTATGGATCATGTCCCACTAAACACTATTTTTCAAGAAATGAAAGATGGAAGATTTCCCTGATGTTCTAAATGCAGCAGTAATTTCACAAGCAGGACCTCCTGTTTAGAACAGCAAACACTGAGAAGGATGTTATTTCACTCTCCTGTTCCCTATTGCCTACATTGATAAATCTTCTAGATTAGGTACATTGAGCTCATTAGATGAACATTTCTATGTTAGAATTCAACAGTTGGAGAAAAATTAAAATTCCAGTGGGTCTAAAGAGATTAAGGAAACGGGTCTTCTATTCTCTGTCTAGAATTACTAACCTCTTTTGCACTAAATACATGACTAAAAAAATGCGGTTTCCATGTATTACCACAATGGATATATCTTGACACAAAAGTAAGGAATTCTACATCCAAAAGGCTAACAATAGGAGGAACATCTCACTGTTTACTTAATGAGCAGAGGATGAAAGCGTGAAGGTGAAAAGACAGCTTCTGGGTTAGAGACTGACAAGGTGAGATTGCTTCCCTATCACATTTTAAAAAAAGAAAGAAAGAAAGAAAGAAAGAAAGAAAGAAAGAAAGAAAGAAAGAAAGAAAGAAAGAAAGAAAGAAAGGAGGGAAGGCAGGAAGGAAGGAAGGGAGGAAGGAAGAAAGAAAGAAAAAAAGCATATAACAAAAAAGCCCAGAAGCGTCATAGTCAAAATAAGCAAAATCATTTTCTTTTTCCTTCATTGCACTTTAAAATATGTGGAAGACCCTCCCAATTTTTTATTCTTGTGATGGATCAGTTCGCTACAGAAACTTTTAACTGGTTTATGATTGATAAATTTAAGTGGTTCAGTTTTAAAGATATCCGCTTTAGTATTATTCTAATACAGCATGCAGTCTCTAAGTCATCCTGCATAGAATATCTATCCACATAGAAATTATTAAATTAAACTGAAGTTAGTGCCAAGCCACCAAGCAATGTTGGGGATAAAGACATCATAATACCCTATTCTGCTTTGCCTTCTAAATTCTTTGTTATCATTTACAATTGACTATTTTTTTCTGTTGAAGCAAAAAACCTTTGATTGTGCCCCACCTTTCCTCCCTTTATTCTATATAGCCTTGAATGGTATAAATTAGATCATGATATGAACTGGAATTTAGCCAAAGTCTTACCTAGGACCTGATGATAAAATATATTACAATTTCTCTTCCCAGGAAATGAAGTCCGTATTCAACTCTTGTATGTGAATAAATATCTCTGTCTAATGAGAAATGGGAAGTTATAGGTAAATAGAAGGCTTTCACACTGTGTTCAGTTCAGTGTTTAACTCTTTGATAGCCTTATGATGCTTATTTGCATTAGTCTTCATAATTCAATGCTTTTATCTCATACTTTTGCATGCCTTTGCTGATAAGTATATTGCAGTTTTTCAGCTTGTAATCACAGAGAGTCTCTATTTCCAAGAAAAAATGGGCAATCATAATTTTTAAAAATTTTGCCCAGAATTATTCAGATAGTACAAAATAAAGCCCCCCACCACCACCACACACACACACCAATTATGCAATCTACATTGCCCTAATTGGTCAGATAATTGCCAACTCTCTTTTTTTCCCTTACTACTGTGTAACCCTCACAGGAGATGCTAATTTGATGCAGAGACTGTATAAAATCAGTCAAAACAAACCCTTGCTCAAATCTCTAAACTAAATAATTCTCACTGATCCAAATGGGGTGGGGATAAGAAGAAGGGGAAAGGAATGAAGTCTGCAGATGAACTTTCTCCCTAAGTCTCATTTGCAGCCAGGTAAAATGAAGTTATAAGGCCTCAATTCTCAACAGATTTGCACGGCACAGTAATAGCCTTTATGCTTGGAAATTTATGGGCCATGGACAGTTTATAAGAAACGATGTAGTTCATCAGAGAGTCAGAGTGATGGAACACATGGGAGCATTCTGCACAGGAAGTTGGGTTTTGGAATAATACTTACTTTGATAGAGTTGTTTTGTTAGCTAAGTAAAACAGTAGGGAAGCCAGTGGCCACTTAGGCTTCAAACATAAATATATATTTATAAGTCACCCAGCTGCCTAATTGAGAGCCATAGTATTTTCACTAAGTCTGTCTCTACCAGAAAGCACTGAAAACAAGCAGATTATCAGCAAAGCCCCACTCTCTGCTTAGACTTTAATCTGTCAGGTAGTTTGGGAATAATTAAATGCTATCTAAATACTTTCCTCTTGGAGTCAAAAGGACAAAGAAGATAGGGCTAATGGATAGCTTGCATTTTTAGGGGAGGAAGGAAGCTTTCCTTTTTTTTTAAAAAAAAATAATACATAAAGATGTAAAGGTGAATCTCAGGGTACTTTGGGATTGGTTGATTTCTATTCTCAAATATCTGAAATGATTATTCTATTTACTCAGGATGGGAAAGACTAGAAAATAATGGGAGGAGATATGTGTGATATAATTATCTGATGCCTCATTGTCTCAGAGGAGGTTAAGCTGGAGGTAACTTGTTACAAACAAGATTTCACATTCTTGATATGGGGAGGGCTTAAAAAATTTGGAGTTTGCTTAGGATGATGGAAAAAATGTCCATTGTACTGAACTATTTTCATAACTGCATTTTAGAGTTCATGAGAAATTTTATTCTTAAGAAATAAACAGTAAATTTGTAGTGTTAATCAAGTCAAGGGTCCTAGGTAAACAACACATTTTCCAAGCAAAACATCCAAATGTGATGTAGAAGAAATATACACTCTACTCTTGACCTAATCCTTTTGATTAGTTGTGCCTTCCAGAGTTGAGTTCTTCAGTAAGGATGATTTACCAGGGTTTACTTCATTTAGTTTTCCTTTTCTATTTGCAAGGTCTTTCCTCTTTTTTAATGGCCTCAATATTAATTATGTCTTCCTCTCTCCTCTTTAGTTATACTTTAAGTGGCGATTATTGTTTTAGAAAGAACATGAGATTGTTTCTTCTATTTTATTTTTCAAGGAATCTACTGCTTGGGTAAAGTTTTCCACCTGTGTTCTAAGCTATTTATTCTCCCATTTTTCCCCTTAAGAACTCTAATTTCACTTTTATCCATTGCTTCCTTTCTTACAACTACTCTTCGAGTCTTTACGGCTAAATTATTCTTTTCTCCGAGGTTCCCTTTATATGTGAAGTTTTTCTCTTCTGGATTTACCTCTTGGTCTTTTCTCAACTAACAGTATTTCTTTTTTTGTGTTTTGTATTTTCTTCTGTCAACTCATATCTCCAGTTTCAGTTGGAGATTGAAACTTTGTGCAAAGGCCAGGCTTCACCCTGACCCACATTCTTGGTTGGTGTGAACTGGCCATATTTGATCCTATCTCTTGTGTAGACTCATCGCAGTTCTAGATGGGATGGTTGGGCCTAGGCCTCACCCTGTACCTCATTCTCTGGTCTCTGTCTTTTTCTTCTGGTGTTCTAGTACGGTAGTTGGTTCCAGCTTCTTTGCGCAATTCTCAATCAGGGGTTCCCCTAGGCCTTGACAGGATCCATTTGAATATTGGAGTTCAGACTGATCTCAAGCCTCTTGCAAGGCCTGGCATGTGCCCAGTTGTTAAGTTGGCCCTGTCTCCCCTCGTTTGACCCTTTTCTGAGTGCCCAAAGTCTTCTGTTCATCTTCTTATGGACTGGATAGAGAAATTTACTAATTTTCTCTTCAGTTTTCCTGATCATTTTTCCTTCTGGTGCCCCTACTAGTTTTGTTTATGTAGGGGAGTTAGATCTTTCATATCACTCTCTTAAGTGCAGTTTAGGTTCGTTTCTTTAAAGATCATTTTTTCATATCTCAAAACCTGCTTTCTTCTAAAAATTCTAACCTCATGTCTCTTCTGAATTCCCAAAGGGCCTCTATCAGTACAGTTGAACCTCTGGAAAGATATTATAAATTTTGAGTACTTAATTTGAGTTTATTAATAGATTTGTGTATGTGTTATCCAGTAACCAGCCTAGTTGAATTTTTGAGATTTCTATCACTAGAATAATAACCACCATGTGCTGGTTCATTGTTAATTAATGAATCATTTACTACAGCAGTTAATGAAACCATCTACTGAAGGGTGAAGGGGTAAGGTCTCAATAATCTTTGTTAGTGGAGGGAATGGGCAAATTTATGTGAACACAGATCTTTTGAAATATATCTCATTCTTCTCTTCAATTATTTATTCATTCAACGAACATTTATCAAGTGCCTACTACATGCAGAAGACTCCCCTAGAGCTGGAGTAAATTCAATGTTCATGTAAAACAGAGTCCTGACTTCCTTAGAGCTACCCATTTTTCTGTGTATTATCTCTAAAGGCTAATCTAGTTATGAAGTTTTCATTTGTCTCTAAGTAGAGCTCCATATGCCTATCCTCCCTGCAAATGTTTCATTGCTCCTGTGCAAAAGCTTCTTAATTGGTTTTGTTGCATTCTCTGACCTTCACACAGCTATCAAAGTGACTTTCCTAAAGCCCATGTGTGAGCATGCCACCCCCTTACTCATTACCTTTCAGTGGTTCTCTATTGCCTCTAGGATCTCATGTAGACTCCTTTGGTTGGCATTTAAAGTCCTTCACAACTTCACCCCACTTAACTTTGCAATTTTATTGTATATTATTCTCCTTCATTTATGCTAGGAACCAGCCAAATTTACCTTGTTCTTTACATATGACAAACATTCCATCCCATGGTGCCATGCCATTGTGTTGGCCATACCCCATGCCTGGAATGCACTCCCTCTCAACCTCTGGGTCTTAGAATTCCTAGTTTCCTTCAAAACTCAACTAAAATTGAATTTTCGGCATAGTTCTCCATTTGACAAACATCTCCAAGATATTAGGGCCATTCCCCGCAATTATCTTGTCTTTGTTTTGCATATATACTTCTGTGTGTACATATTGTACACATATAGTTCCCTCTTCCCTTCAGACCTTATAGAAGGTAAGCTGGCCTCTTGAGGCCAAGGACTTTTTATTTTTATCTTTGGATCTCCAGGGCCTGGAGCATAGAAAGTGACTAAGAAACACTTATTCATTGATTTATATTAAGCACTGTAATTATGATAACAAATACTTGTAGACTGATTTTACTAATTATTATAATTATAACTGCTTATTGATTTATATTAATGAATGCTTGTTGATCGATGTTGAATAATCTTATTCTTCCTGATTTGAGGTTCTCTTGCATGGCAATATGGAGTACAAAGTAGGTGTTCAATATATGCTTATTACTAATTAATAATTTATTTGTCTTAGTAAACATCTCTCCTGATTTAGATTTCGAATGTCTTCTTTCTCACGCCTGGCGATGGTCAACAACTATTTAAGGGAATCCTCATTAAGGTCACTATTCACCTATGGTAATATCAGCTTTCTGGATCAAACATCTCACATATGTTTTATCTGTGAGTTTTCAAGGGCTGACTCAAAGAATTACTCAAATTCATTTCCCCCACTCCCATCCAAACTGAACAGAAAAAAATGCATTAAATATGTTGAACAGCAGTCAAACCTCCAATAGTTTGGCTCTGCCAGGAAAATTAAACCATCATAGACCCAGAAACCCCCAAACACTTCCCTTTGGTTCTGAGGCCTAGAAACATAAAATGAGAGGTTTCTTTATTGAGAGCTACAAATGCACTGAAATGACAACTCACTAGAGAGATGCAGATAAAAAACCTTAAAGGTATAACCTCAAATTAGATCTGCATTTCCATGTACCACAGAACATTTCAAGAACTTAATAACTTACAGAAAATGTCACTCATTACCCATTATCTTCCTGTTAATTCCATAATTTCTATGTAGATGGGATTAAAATGTTTTAAGCTTATCTTGATACATAGTTTAAAAGAATTATTTATTTTTTAGTCTAGGAAGGCAAAGAATTGGCTTTGCTTAATGATTTGTTTTTTTTAAAGAATCAGTATCAGAACATAGCAAAGTTGGTAATATAATTTTTAAAGATTAACCATTATTCAATAGCTAAGCAATAAGACCTTTAATAGTCTGACTTTGTTACAGCTGCACAATACAATAAATTTCTTAGTTCCGCCATTTTGAATTTCCCTCATGAAAGCTTAGATGAGATTTCCTTTTGCAAGTCATTATAAAATGATTGTCTAGAGAAACAGGGTGTCTCTTACTTTATGAACAGCCAGGAAACAAAAATCTAAAAGAATAAAATAGATTAAGAGTTAATCAGTAATTTTACAAAGGATTGATACAAGGCTTCCTGTGAATTGTGAGTTCTCTATGGACATTAAACACATGATTAGAACATTTCAAACCTTTGGAAATTTTTGTTCATTTGAAAGACTCTATGTATGCATGACATCAGCACCATGAATATTATTTATTTTGCATCCTTCCCTCAGTGGTAATGTGTTGGATGCTGTTCAAAGGGGGCTGAAGAGACTCTGACAGACATTTAACTAAAAATCCTCACATCTAGGTAAAAGGAAGGAAATGCATCTCAGGATGCCATGAAGTTTCCTCTTTGTTGAAGACTAGTTGTTTCTGGAGAGAGAATTTTGAGTAATCAAGAGCAAAATTTCTAGAAGGAATAAGTGAACTCCAGGTGTCTACTATTGCCACCAAAGTGAAGAGTGCATCTGGATATGGTAGAAAAAGTGGCGCTTGAGGCACCTTCTAAATTTAAACAACCTGAAGGGAAGCTCTAATGACCCCACTTTAGTTACTACTCTGGATTTAGTACCCAGAATTAGAGATTTTATCATAACTCTGAATGATAGAAATGAAGGAAGAGAATATTGAAAAAAGAGATGGTAGCATTAATATTTTAGGTGTGTATGCAAAATACACTCCTAAATGAGAAATAGTCACTATCCTACTTCAACTCTAATGGTGGGCACTAATAGATGTAACCATTACAGAGAACACAAACAAGATTTCTCCCAGATTTAGTAAGTTGTTACACAGCTTTAAGTCAGCAGAATACTTAAGACTTAAGCATTTGTCAGCTGGGAGCAATCTCTTAGAATAGGTGAATCACAAACGATACAACAGTCCAGTTAAAGGAAGTAGAGTGTCAATACCAAAGCATTCTCGTTACTTCTTTTGCTCTGGATCCAGAGAAGTTGCTTTGTTCTTCAACCTGTTTCTTGAAAGAAGCCAAAATCCTGGTTCTCTTCCTTTACAACAGTCAGAATGAATAATTCAGTTCTAAAGATCTATAAAAATCTGCTAGTGAAATTTATGGCCCCGGTGCTATAATCTACTCAAGTCAAATGTTTGAAAATACTCTTTCTGCTTTTCTTTTTTTCTTTTTTGGGGGCAGACATAACCTATAAACATACACATACATATATATGTATATGTATACATATATATGTATTCCTGTTCAAATGTATTATTGGACCTCTTCATTATTATGTAGTGATTTACAATTATGTCGATTACATTTTCTCAACCAAAATGATCTGATAGAAGATTTTCCCCCCAGATCATTGAAAGAACACATTTTTTGTTTGTTTGTTTTGTTTCTGAAATCATGATCCTGAAAAAAAATATAAGAAGTTAAGAACTTTACCTCAGGTTCTTTTGACAGCAGTTAAGATATGCCATTTAAATGTCTAAATAAATATGCACTATGCTTGTTGTAAGTAAGACTGGTGCATACTGATCAATATCTTTGGGCACATTTGGGGCAAAGATATGCACATGAAACCCAAAATTCTAAGATAAAATGAATTTGGGGGCATGTCTAAGAACTGAACATGTTTCAGTTTGCACGCATGGATGAGGTTTTCAGGGCTGTCGGTTTATAAGTAAGTTTGAAATTTTGGTCTAAGGAGTTCATTTGAAATTCATAACCTACAGGATGAAAAGTCTTTCCAACACAATCACAATGTGCAGTGCACATGTATCTGATCTGCAATCTGCAATCACGTCAAAATGTGTCAGCTCATTTAATATTCTTTTTAACTATCCTTTGATTAGGGGAGCACTGTATCAACTTCTGCAAGCCTACAGTCAAATCTACCTTAAAATTATTATCACCTGGTGGGAAATGTCCTTCCAGTTCTAAACGCCAGTTCATCATGTCTTATTTGTAATTCATTTGATGATTTTGATATATCATTATAAATACTGTATGTGACTAACTCTTTACATGAAAGCTTTGTTCTTGCAAAGATGGTTGGAAGTGGGAATTGCATACTTGCTCTCGGATACATATGTTGTGAATCTAGCCCAAGCAGGTGTTGTGCTAGACTGAGATGATAAATCACCATTCTGAAATATCTTTCTGTTGGGAAAACTTATGTCATTAATACTCATCACTCAACATTGAATCTGCCCCAGTTTTCAGTGCTATAGGATGGCAATAGCTCTCTTGATTCAATGTAACTGAAGAGCAATTATTAGAAAATAAATTAATTCCAACCAAATAATGAATGGGAA
>JAQQSZ010019045.1:0-10448 GCA_028646595.1 Phalanger gymnotis | reverse complement strand
GAATCTTTGTGTCATTGAACCCTGTGACTGAAAGAATGCCCTCAATGAGACTACTACTACAGCACTACTAAAAGTAGCAGGAGAGCAAAAAAATGATGAAGAGTTGTAAGGGAGGATTATAAGCTCTACTCATTATGTGCTGTACTAATGGAAAGATATCCTAGAAACATCAGAACAAGAATGGTAAAGAGCATTTAAGCGAAGATTAATGGAAGTACTAACAGAAATTGTGTGCAGAATTGGGTACAAATGGCCTAAACATGAAGAGAAAAGAAATGAAGAAATCTCTGATTGCAAAAAGTGAAGAAAAATTAAGAAGCCTCCTTATGAGAGTAAAAGAAGTTGTAAAAGCTGGCTTGAAGCCTAACAACAAAAAATATAAGATATTGGAACTGGTCCCATCACTTCTTGGCAAATAGAGGGAGATGAAATGGCAGCAGTGTCAGATTTTATATGCTTGGGCTCAAAGATCACTATAGATGGTGACTGAAGCCATGAAATTAAGAGACACTTGGTCCTTGGAAGGTAAGCTATGGCAAATTGGGACAACACACTAAAAAGGAAATAGATCACCTTGCCAACAAAGCTCCATATAGTCAAGACAGTGTTACCCAGTAGCAATGTGTGGCTATGTTAGTTAGACTATAAGGAAAGCTTAGCAACACAGACCTGATGCATTCAAATTACGGTGCTTAAGAAGACTTTTGAGAGTCCTCTAGACATCAAGAAGATCAAGTCAGTCAATACTGAAAGAAATTCATTAAGGCTATTCACTGGGAGATCAAATACTGAAGCTGAAGCTTAAACACTTTGGCTACATAATGAGAAGACAGAACTCATTGGAAAAGATGGTGGTGTTGGGAAAAATAGAAGGTAAAAGGAAAAGGGAAAGGGCAGAGAATGAAATAGTATCAGGGGAACAATGAACATTAACTTGGAAAGAATTCAAGAAATAGTAAAGGATAGAAGAGACTGGGGCGGTTTGGTTCATGGGGTCTTGAACAGTCAGAAAGGACTAAATGACTGAAAAAATTAGGAATTCAAGAAAATTTTCAGAAACCTGGCACAGAGACATGATATCATAGTGATGGGGAGATATTAAGTATTAAGATATCTCTAAAGTTCTCTCTCTCTCTCTCTCTCTCTCTCTCTCTCTCTCTCTCTCTCTCTCTCAGAAAAGTGAATATTTTCATAACTTCTTTTTACATCTCAGTAAATGCTTAGCATATATCAGGCACTATGGTGGGTGCTAAGAACAGACATACAATATTTGTGCCAGATTGTTAAATGACACTCCCTTTCTTATAACAAATGGAGAATTAGAAAAGAAAATGCTGCTTTTTTCTAAGAGATACAGAAGAATATCTTTTGTTGTTGGGTTTGTTTGTTGTTTGGAAAAGGGGTACTATATTAATTTATATTATTTTGTGGAATATGAAAGTTTTTCTGAATTAAAAAAATAGTTTTAAATGTGATCAGATGGTTACTGGGATGGGTATGTTGTTATCAATATAGGTCATAGGATCTAGGTATCATAGAGTCCTTAAGTGCCCTCATTTCCCAAGAGCCACACTAACAAGCTGGCTACAGGTTTTAGGATTTGAACTGCTCAGGGACTACAGAACCCTTAACACTAAATAACTATAGAAACACTCAGGAGACCTCTAGTTCTATCATCCTCAGAAATCCCAGGAAATTTAGAAAGCTTGAATCTCCAAAGGAAAATAAAATGATGTAAGAACATAGCAAATATATCAACGACAAAGAATGGAACTAGATAGTAAGAAACTTGATTCTCTAAAACATTTTAAATACTACGGTTGAAGTGGAAAAGTGGCAAGTATGCCTAAGAAGACATCAGTGCTTCCCTACTCGGTATACTTACTATAACTGAGAATATAGCAAGATCCTACCAGGACCAGAAATCAGAAGAATAGGGAATGAAGTTTTCATCGACTACGCTTTCATCCATTGAGTATATGAATATCCTTCACTTTCAAAAGCTCATTCCACCTCTACACAAGCCTGAAGGTGCCTGAAAGGAGAACAGATAATCTCGTGTCAAGCAATGGATTGAAGAAGTGAATGAAATGAGGTATAAGTTTCCACCTTTTGTTATCAAAGTACAGAAACATCAGTGACTTTGTGCCCAAGATTAGATAAAACTGCCTCAAAACCCATCTTAAATGTCCAGAAATGTTAAAAACTATGTTAGAAAATGGAGAGAGATTGTAACAACTTGCATCTGTGATTGTACCCAGGTTCTTGGGTATGAAAATCAAATGAAGCAGGGCAAAATTAAAGAGAATGTAAAGATTGCTTTACGTAAGCTCCTACACCTCTATAGTCTTAACTAAGTTTTAGCACCCAGGCCACTCATGTTGCTCCCTTACGAAAATCAAGCCAAGTGTGGCAAAAATTATAGAGAATGTGAAGATTGCTTTAAGTAAGCTCCTACATCTTTATATTTAAAGAATATAATTTATATTTAAAATATAAAGAATATAAATGAAAAGAATATAATTTACATTTAAAATATATTTAAAGAATATAAAGATGTAGGAGCTTACCTAAAGCAATCTTCACATTCTCTATAATTTTTGCCACACTTGGCTTGATTTTCATAAGGGAGCAAGCACCCAGGTCACTCATGTTGCTCCCTTGCTGTCCAGTGAGTATTCAATTTAGTCTCCTGTCCCTGAAAATTATCATTCTGTGAACTCAGGACTGACTTTCTTTGTGGTGTAGCCACTTCCAAAATCACATATACCTTTTCTCTATAATATTCAAGCAAAATATTCTTTCCAGTACCTGATCTCAGCTAACTATTGAAAAAAAAGAGCACAACCAATAAAATTACCTTTTTAATGCTAAAATTCAGGAAGCACAGGAAGTGAAATTGAGCACTTCAGGCAATCTTAGGCCATACATTGGGGTACAATGGTCTTTCCATTGCTGAATGGCTAACCACAAATCAATCAATCAGCAAGCATTTGCTAAGGTCCTAAAGCAAGTCCATCACTGTGCTAAGGGCTAGGGATTCAAACATAGATGGGTAAATAGTCCTTAACTTCAGACTTTTGAATAGGCAGGGCAAAAGCACAGAGATGAGAGATGGAACACTATATAAGAGGAAAGAAGAGAAGCTAGGTGGTGCAGCGGATGGAGCTCTGGGCTGTGAATTCTGAAAAATCACCTTTGTAAGTTCAGATATGGACTCAGATACTTAGTGTCTCTGTGACCCTAGGCAAGTCACTTAACCCTATTTGTTTCAGTTCCTCACCTGTAAAATGAACTAGACATGGAAACAGTAAACCACTCCATGTTTTTGCCAAGAAAACCTTAAATGGGGTCATGAAGAGTCAAATATGTGTGAAACAACTGAACAAAAATATAATGAAAGGCAATAAGGTTATTTTGGCTGGACATTAGATTAGATTAAGGTAGAGAAGATGAATGTGCACTATGGCTAGAAATTATATTGGGCTCTCTTTCAGAAAGCATTTAAAAATCAAAAACAAGAGTTAATATTTGATTCTATGAGAATTAGTGGGCCCTCTGGGATTAATGAGTAGGAGAGTGGCATGCTTAATTTTGTGCTTTAGGAAAACCAGTTGAATAGATTGATGAGGGGAGAGACTTAGGACAGGGACACCAATTAGAAAGATACTATACTATTCTACATAAGTGGCAAAGGTCTGAACTAGAGTGGTAGCTGAGTAAATGAAGTTAAAGGGAGAAACACAGGAAAAATTGTGGTGATAGAAAGAACATTATGTATAAACTGATTAAATGTGGGGAAATGGGGTAAGAGTGACATGAAAAGGATAGCAGTGAAGTTATGAATTTGGGGACTGAATGGATGGTGGTGCTCTTAAAGAAACGAGGATGTTGAGAAGAAGGGATCTGCTTGGAATGGGGAAAATAATGGGTGGGTTTGGGACTTGCAAGTTTGAGATCGCTAAAGGACATCTGCTTTAGAATGTCCAATACATGATGCAATGCTAAAGCTTAAGAAGAGAGAGAAACAAGTGGAGGAAATATAGCTATGGGGCTCATCATCATAGAGAATATGAACAAACCCATGTGAAATAATAAAGTCACTGAGAGAGAATGAAGGAAAGAAGAAAACCTAAAACAAAACCTTGACATAAACCTACTTAGAGGGCATGATGGGACAGTGATGATGCACCAAGAGAAACTAAGAATTAGTTGTCAGATAGGTATTAGGACAACCAAGAGAGAGAAGAATAACAAAAATCCAGAGAGGAGACACTATAAAGGATGAGAGAGTGCTCCAGTGTCAAATATTACACAGAAGTCAAGAAGGATGAGCTTTTTAAAAAATCTATCAGTTATAAACATTAGTAAATTATTGTTGACTTTGAAAATGATTGTTTCAGTTGATTCAAGAGATCATATGCTAAAGGGGCTTTATAAGAATGAAAAAGAGATGTGGAGAAAAAATGTGGAAAGCATTTTTAAGACTTTTACTGGTTGTAGAAATATTATAGAGCCTATTTGGATATTATTTAAGGATAAGGGAAATTTTAGGACCCAGAAAGGGAATGAGAGTTAGGGAAAGACCAAATATTAGAGGTTGAGAATGGTCTGATAACAGAGAAGAAACTTTTAAAATGAGATGGAATCAAAGGTATACATAGAGGATTTTACTCTTGTCAGGAACAGGGCTACTTTGAATCTTCATCAGAGACTGGAGTAAAGCAAGAGAGAATGGGGCAAAATGTCAATTAGTTGTGAGTTAAAAAGGAGAAATAACGCCCAACCATAATGGTCTCTATCTTCTAAGTGAAAATATGATATGAAATCTTCACTTGTACAAATATTTAGGAGGGAGGTTGTGGGAGATATAAGGAGAGAAGATAAGTTTGGGGGCAACCAAGAGGACCAGTTGCAATTATATGGCATAAATTGATCGTGAACTCAGTCAGTAGAGTTTTGTAACTGCCCGGCTCTATTCAGCAGTACTTGAGTGAAATTATAAGAGGTGAGTGGCTAAGGTAACCAAGGTTTAGGCTTTGGCAAGTTATGATCTGCAATAAAACAAAGCAGCAAGTGATTCAAGAGGAGAGATAAATATCCAATTAAACTGGTTAATTATTGAGACACAATCAGGAAGGTAAGAAAGTAAAATCAAATTAAGCATGATTGTCAAGCAAATTGTTAAGAGGCGCAGGAACTGGGAGTCCCAGTAAAAATAAATAATAAGACTAAGAAGGATAATGCATGGGAAAACGTGGCCATTTTAATAAAAGTACTTGTACTTTGATTGGGATTATACCTCTTGAAAACAATATTTGAATTCCAAAACATCTTTGTATTAAGCAAATAGACAAGCCATCTTCCTTGCCTTGCTCATCACTGTTTCTTTGTTGATGCTCAAAACATATTTGGAATATTTCCCATTGCAACCTCAATATTTATGCCTTTTGAAATCCTACCCAAACTCTAAGAACTTCTGTACAATTTCCAGTAAGCAAAAACCTACCCCTGGATTTTGCCAGTCAGAAATAAGCTCTCTATCTCACAACTCTCTGAGCTCTTTTTTCTCCTCCTCTGCATATATCCCATTCTACTTTTTTCACCCTCATCTGTTTTGATGAGAAAATCTATAGCTCTATGTACTTCTTCCAGAAAACTTCATTCTTCTTAGACCTGCATCATTTCCATCATGGTCCTCAAATCAATGACAAACTCTAAGTCAAAGCTGCCCCATCTCTTTTGGGGGAGTTGTGTCACAGCTCTTTTTAATGGTGTTATTTGCAGCATTAGAGTTTTTTCTCCTCACACTGATGTCCTATGACCACTATGTGGCCATCTGTCAGCCCCTCACTATGAACTAATAAGGACCGGAAGTGCTTGTGTGAAGGTGGCAGCTGTTTCCTGGATTAGTGCAGGTTTGTTTGGGCCCCCTCAGCTAGTACATTCACTTTCCCCTTTTGTGGCTCCAAGGAGATGCACAAATTCTTCTGTGATGTCCCTGCCTTACTCAGGATCTCCTGCTCTGAGTCACACTTTGCAGTCGATGTCACTATGGGTTTTGAGTTTCATATAGGGATTTTCTATTCCATTTATGTCACAATCTCTTACAGCCACATCATCTCAACTGTACTGAAGATTCCAACCACAGAGGGTAGGTCAAAAGACTTCTCCACTTTCCTGTCCCCCTCATCCTTCTCATGGTGTTTATCACAACAGGTGTAATTACTTATCTAAAACCACCCCAGAAATCTGACTCAGTTCTAGATTGATTATCTGACTCAGTTCTACATGACATATGTGATCTATGCAGGTCTAGAACAGAGCAGACAATTGATAAAACTTTGTTGAAAAGTATTAGTGAAACATATTTATCAATAATTCCTTTGTCTTGTGTACAAAGCCCAGGATTTTTTCTGTCCATTTTTAAAGAGAATAGAGGGTCCTTCAGGGAAGCCTTTGTATTAACTTATGAGTTTATAAGAAGAGATAATGATAAAAGCTAACATTTATATAGCATTTACCATGTGCCATGTACTCTCCTAAGAGATTTATAATTATTATTTGATTTGATCTCACAACAACCCTGCGAGGTAGGTGTTATTATTATTCCTGCTTTACAAATGAGAAAACAGAAGCAAGTAGAAGTCAAGTGATCTACCCAGAGTCCCACAGCTAGTAAGTGGCTGAGCCTGGATTTAGACTTGGGTCTTCCTAACTACAGGTCTGGAACTCTATCCACTGCTTTACCTACCTGCCTGGAGATACATGGGCACTTTAACTCAAAAAGATAAATCACACTCCAGAGAGGCAGTCATTCTCCATTCTGCCTTCATCATACAAAGAGAATAGAACAGACTCACCACAGTAAAGGTGATTTGAGAATTAGTTCTCCAGTTGACAATGGATTTGCATTTCAAGATGACTGTTCCCAGTTACTGGTGGGATAGTCTTTGACTAAAAGTAAATGTAAAATTGAAATCACCTGGGTTGGTGCCAAATCCATGGCACTGACTTCCTTTGCAGGAGAATTTTATTATTCTGAGGTAACAAGACTGTCAATATGGGTTACCATCTTCGGCAGTGGATATCATTTAAATTGTTAAAGAATCTACCTATATTACTACCATTCTTGTAAAATGGGAAGAAAGTCATTTGTTCATGAAGAGAAGGCTCAGGTTTGTCTCAATACAGGAACCTGGAGTAGCTTTCAAACCAGCTTTGGAATGAGAAGCACAGGGTTAGCAATCAAGTCCTTACAATTCTAGAAAGTCTCATAACTTCCCTAAGATATGGTAACACGTTCAAAATGGTATAATACTACTTGACCCATGTAAAAGTGCTCTACAACCCTTGAGATACATTGTTATTATTATCACATTTTTTCAAGCTGTGGATACTGTTTCTAGAAACACAGATACTTTGGAATGTAGAAGAGCCCTCAAAATTACTTAGTTCAAGGATTCTTAAACTGTCTTGTGACCTGAGCTGCTTCTGGTGAAGCCCACCACCACTTCTTCAGAACAGCATATTTAAATGAATAAATTAAAATACAGAGATTTCAGAAGAAATCACTCATGGTGAAATATAGTTATCAAAATATGTTTTTCAAAAATTCCTGGATCTAAGGTTAAGACTTTGATATAATTTCATCTCCTCATGTAGCAAATGACCAAATGAAAGCACTGTGATTTTTAGGTCACAGAGTAGACCTAAACCAAAGTCTCTTGACACAATGAGTGTTCTTATCAGTTGATAACTGCTTCATTTTTCTATTCAGACAATCAAGAGAACTCTCTGAGAATGGCCAACCTCACCATGGTGACAGGATTCCTCCTGATGGGCTTTTCCAACACCTGGGAGCTGCAGGTCCTACATGCCATGCTCTTCTTACTGATCTACCTGGTGGCTCTGATGGTCAACCTGCTCATTTTCACCCTCATCTCTCTTGATGAGCATCTCCACTCTCCCATGTACTTCTTCTTGAAGAACCTGTCCTTTTTAGATCTTTGCTTTATTTCTACCACGCTCCCTAAATCTATCACAAATTCCTTCTCTGGTAGCCGTTCCATTTCTTTCATAGGGTGTGTATTACAATTCTTTTTAGTAATTTTCTTTGCAGCTTCTGAGCTTTTTCTCCTCACAATGATGTCCTATGACCGCTATGTGGCCATCTGTCAGCCCCTTCACTATGAAGTCATCATGACCAGAAGGACTTGTGTGAAGATGGCAACTGTTTCCTGGCTCAGTGGAGGTTTCTTGGGGGCTCTATATTCAGGCAGTACATTCACTTTGCCCTTCTGTGGCTCCAAGGAGATCTATCAGTTCTTCTGTGATGTCCCTTCATTACTTAGACTCTCCTGCTCTGATATACATATTGGAGTAGATGTGACTTTGGCTATTGGGGTTTCTCTAGGGATTCTCTGCTTTATTTCCATAGCTATCTCTTATGGCCCCATATTCTCAACTGTGCTGAAGATTCCAACCACAGAGGGTAGGTCAAAAGCCTTCTCCACTTGCTTGCCCCACCTCATTGTTCTCATAGTTTTTATCACAACAGGTGTCAGTGCTTATCTTAAGCCACACCAGGGATCTCACTCAGTTCTAGATCTTTTGTTATCTATATTTTATACAGTAGTACCCCCAACCATGAACCCTGTCATCTATAGCCTGAGGAATAAGGACATCAAGACTTCTCTGAAGAAGCTAATAGCTAGGAAACACCTATCATAGGGATTAATGCTAAGGTCTTTTCCACGATTGTCTGATTGCTTTGTTTAAAAAGAAAGAAAAGGAAATCAGTTGTGGCCTTTCTGAACTCTTTCCTTGTTTGTCCATGTCAAACTTATTAGTCAGAAAATGCTGTATCTTCAAGATTGTTAATAAGTTATTTTCAAAATACATACACTCTGAGTGAATAAGTTATTTTGACTATTATAAATCCCCAAATTAACTATAAAGGACATATGAAGAAAGATGCTATCTGCATCCAGAGGTTAGAGGGCAGAGTGCTTGACTTGGAATCAGAACACCTGAGTGGGAATCCTGTCTCAGCCCCTTGCCAGCTGTGTGACTGGGAAAATCATTAAACCCTATTTGTTTGAGTTTTCTTCTCTGTAAAATTGGAATGATGATAGCATCTACCTTACAGAGTTAGTGTGAAGATCAAATAAGTTAATATTTACAAAGAGCTTTGCAAATTTTAAAGTGTTCTATAAATCCTATTATTTAATGCTCATGATCCATTAAATGGGATGAGTTAATATGGCAAATGATGACAATACTACACAAATTAATCTACACATTAAAAATATCTAAATCAAAATACAAATGAGATATGGTAGATGATCTGAACATCATACGAGAAAAACAAGCATTAAGAACAAAATCCTACTGCACAAACAAAATTTAAGCAACAAGAATAAGAAGAAAACTATGAAATGGAAAAAAAATCTGTGTTAAATAACTCTGATAAAAGCATGAAATCCAAAATATAGAGAAAACTGACAAATTTTACAATTATGGAACAACTGAAAAAATATCAAAGGTTATTTAAAAATTATCTTAAGAAAGAAATACAACCTACCAACATTCAAAAAGATGTATTTGAAATCTCTAATATCCAGAGAAATGAGAAGTCAACCAACTCTTGGCTGCTACCTTATACCTT
Source organism: Phalanger gymnotis (assembly GCA_028646595.1). Classification (NCBI taxonomy): domain Eukaryota; kingdom Metazoa; phylum Chordata; class Mammalia; order Diprotodontia; family Phalangeridae; genus Phalanger; species Phalanger gymnotis. The sequence goes on along the minus strand of JAQQSZ010019045.1, from coordinate 778 downwards.
TCAAATTTCAAAAAATGTTAAGAGATAATAAAAGTCTATCTTAAGTAGCCCCAGGAAAACAGGCACACTGATTCACATCTCCAGAATCTTTGAATTGACCTGAAAATTTTAGAAAGAAACTTAAAACTATACAAGAAAAGTAACAAAATTGGTTTTACTCTTTGACATAGTGATTGTACTACTAGGTTAGTGACAGGAAGAAAAACACTGTACAAAATTAATCATTAGCACTATGAGGAAAAGAAACAAGTTTTTTAAAATGATTTGACCAAGTAATAGTTAACGCATATTATTATATGTGAATATAGAATGATTATTATATAACATATAAAGTATAATATATAGTGTATATATAACATAATATATAACACTCTATTACTAGAGTTCAAAGCCATTAGCAAAAATAACCTACACAGATCAAAGAAATATGGAAATACTTGTATGAAATAAAGCAGTATGGAGAGCACTACAATTTTGTAATGACTTACACTGAGTGTTCATTGTTTGTATCAATGTCGAAATGAAATGACTACTATCTCTATTCCAAATTCAGGCTGCTATGTTTTTTATAAATGATTATCAGAAGGTATCCGAGGCTTTTCCTGGATAAGAAACAGAGCACATATCAGGAGATCAGTGACTGCACCTCTCCCTAGACCACATTGTGGAAGCACTGACAACTTCCAATGCACAAGAACTAGCACTGAAAACACCAGCGCAAAAAGCCTTAAGCTGAAGACAGTGCTGTTCCCCAACCCATACACACACACACACACAC
>JAQQSZ010019044.1:0-10448 GCA_028646595.1 Phalanger gymnotis | reverse complement strand
TCTCTCATCCTTCTCATTTCTCTTCCCAATTTTTCCTCTACTTCTCTAACTTGCTTTTCTAAATCCTTTTTGAGTTCTTCTATGGCCTGAGACCAGTTCATGTTTTTCCTGGAGGTTTTTGTTGTAGGCTCTATGACTTTGTTAACTTCATTTGACTGTATGTTTTGGTCTTCTTTGTCACCAAAGAAGGATTCCAGAGCCTGAGACTGAATCTGGGTGTGTTTTCCCCATCTGGCCATGTTCCCAGCCAACTTAATTAACCTTTGAATTTTTCAACAGGGTATGGCTGCTTATAGACTAAAGATTTCTATGTTCCACACTTAGGCGGATGCGCTGCCTCAGCACTCCTCCTTCCCCAAGAACCCCCTACCTGGACTGGGCTTAAATCTTCAGCAGGCTCTTCACTCCTGCTCTGATCAGCCACTTAATTCCTCCCACCAGGTGGGCCTGGGGCCAGAAGCAACTGCAGCCTAGTTCTAAAGCTGCCCCACCTCCGCTGCCCCAGGGGCTATGGCCGAACCTCAAACTCAGTCTCGCAGCTTTTCCCACTAACCTTTTCTGATGTCTTTGCTCTTTATAGGTTGAGAGGTCTGGTGGATGCCACAGCTCAGTAATTCAGGAGGCCAGGACACTCTCTGCTCGTCTCCTGGCCTGGTAAGTCCGCGTCTCATCTGTTCGCGCCATGCGCACTGGGCTCAGCTCTGCTCCCCTCAGCTGGGGCCTGGGAGCTCTGTGTGGGAAAGACCTTACCCAGAGACCATCCAGGCTGTCCTGGGCTGGAGCCCTACTTCCCTCTGCCACTTTGTGGGTTCTGCAGCTCTAGAATTGGTTCAGAGCCATTTTTTTATAGGCTTTTGGAGGGACTTGGTGGGGAGCTCATGCCAGTCACTGCTTCCCAGACACCATCTTGGCTCCGCTCCCTGATATTCCAAATCTTAACATTTATTTTTTGCAAAATCTAAGTCTTTATTCTCTGCAACAGACTTTGGTGGGAAAAAATATTTTTCATAATGGACTATTTACCAATAATTGTCATAATCAGGAGAGTATAATTTGAATAAGTATCTTATGAAATTATGCTTCTTTTGTCATTGGACTCTGCAATAAAACCAAGTCTCCCAACTCATTTACATGTTTCTCCGAGAAGACCCTGTAAACCACTCTTCTATTTAGCTGCAACTTCCCTTTGTCTTCAACTTTCATTTATAGTGAGAATGTCAACATTAATATTGTTTCTCCTATAGTACATCCCTTCAGTAGTCATTTGATATTATATTCAGATTACCAAAAGCCAAGTTAATATTTAGAGATATTCTAAAATCACTGTGATAAGGATGCTCTGGCTCCCTTTCCACCTCTCTGACATGGTCACTGCAGAAGCAGAAAAGTCCTTCACAGGATGGAGGACCATTTTGTAATTTCCTTTGTTTCATGGACTGCCATGACAAATCTTTTTATACATGGTAATAGATCACTAAAAGACTTCAATTCAAAGAAATGCCAATTCATGGCACCATGTCAAGTAGAATTTGAAATCTTTTGAGATAACCTACAAAGAATGGTGTCTATGAAAGTCAGAGATTATAGCTTTAACTATAAATAATTATTTAGACAAAATGACTATATTTTCAGCCTTGTATTTCTGGGGAAACCTTATTTTGTGTTAACACAGATTATTTTAGAAATCAAAACTTTAAAATTCAAATTTTGTTTGAACACAAACTTTATTAGGATATATTTTTAACTGAAACCAACTGTGGCATGCCACTCACAAAAAAATGGAACTCAGCATTGGAAAGGTTCCATACCTTTACCTCATGGTACCATGTCTCACCTTAGACCCTATCCATCTAATGATTTAATCTATTTCTGTGGCTCTTTTCTCATATTTCTGCTTTTTGTCATGAAATACGATAGAGCCCTAGAAATACTTCATGTCTTGAAAGGAGTAATACCATTCATTCCTGACAGATACCCTCTACAAAAAAAAGAATGAACCCAACATCCAAAACCTTTGCCATGGTTTAGAAAATTGCTCTACATTTATGTTTTTATAATTCCTCCTTTTAATAGGATTTATGCCACAAATTTCAGGTCTGTACCAGATGGTTACAAATTGAAAAAAACAAATAAAAAGGGAAATGAAATATCTCCATTGCTCTCTCCTCTGGTCATTTGTAGCCAATAAAAACAATAGAGAACAGATTATTATTGATAATTAATGGACCTTCCTTCTAGCTAGCATACTAGATAAGAAAAAAAAGCCAGACTTTAAAACATTGCCCTAACAGAGTGTGAGATTTCATTACACAGTAGAGGAAAAGGAATTCAAAAACAAGGGCAGAGTTTTGAAAGCATTCTGTTTCTAATTATTTAGAGTTCAGGAAAATTCCATTTTTGGTCTATTCAGAGGTGTTGAGAGTTGGACAGCTGTAGTCATGGTACAAGAGGGATGGGATTGAGCTGCAAAGAATATCAAATAGTATATCTCTTTTTTTCACTTTCTATGTAAAAATTATATAGCAAAAGTTGTTGATTGTTTTGTTTGTTTCATGGATTGTATTGACAATGTGGTTGAAGTTTTTAAACCTTTTTGCAGAATAATGTATTTAAATGCATAACATATGTAAGGTTATGAAAAACAATTATATTGAAATAAAATAATCAAAAAAATTAAGTTCACATTTCTTACATTAAGAAGTCTTGTGTTGGAAGTGGGGGAGGATATTCTTTGTCTATTTTGCAAATATTTCTCTAACAGAAAGTGAAGAATTCTGTGGGGAATTGAGCAGAATATTCTTACTGGATCTCTTTTCTTTCCCAGCTCTATTTTTCTTATACTGTATGCCTTGTCATATATAACATTCATTTCTTTACCTCTCTTCATCATTCCTTACATTTATTTGATCTTTCTCATTCTTCCAGAAATCTCTTTCTCTCTTTATCTTTCTTCAAAAATTGCATAATATTTCTTCTTTATATAGCATTTGTCTTCTTTCTTTCTCCTCTTACCAGTGCTTAAACTCTGAATTAAAGCATATGAAATTGCATCTCCACCCCATTTCCTTTCAGTGTCTGTGATATAATCAAAAATCAATATCTAGAAATGGTTGAGTCAGGAACAAGGTGGGAGACCACTGCTAAATGAAGTAAGAAGTCTGTAAGTCACGGAGATTAAGCTGCATTAAAATTAACAACAAATAATTCATAACACACCCTTTGTTACTAAAATAAATTAAACAGAAATTAAAATTGAAACTGTATATAGAAAATTTAGGTAGGATGGTCTTCTGCAAACTAAATCTATGTGCTAACCCAAAATATACTAGTGATATGATAGCTGCTATGACTAACACTGCTACCATAGCAAGTATAGTGTTTAAAGAGGAGAATGGATTAAAAAATGGGTAAATGAATTTTATGCTGACTATAACACTGATTTTGAATGTCTACACATTCTGTTTTTATTTTGTATAATGACAATTAATAAATATAATATTTGTACATTGAATAAGTTTTAATAATTTTATTAGTAATGGATGATATGCATATTGTGCTACAAAATTTGAAATGTTATTTACATATATTATCTGATTTGATCCTCACAACTACTTTTTGTGGAGGCTTGTGATGTTATATCCATTTTAAAGATAAAGGAATTGAAGCTGAAAGAGTTTAGGTGAATTATCCAGGGTTCCATAGCTAGGAGTTACCTGAGGCAGGTTTTGGACACACCTTCCAGTACTCTAGTAACTACACAATTGAACTGCAAAAATCCTAATTTTCATATTTGGGCAATATAAAAAAAATCAAAGTCTAAATGCACATTACAAAATCAGACAATTTCTATTTCATTCATTTTTCCTACCAAAATAATCCCAAGGCAGAGAATGGAAAAGCGGATATGAAGATTTGTGTTCAAATCCTACTTCTGACATACACTATTTATGTGACCACAGGCAAATGCTCAATTTGATCTAGTCTCTAAGACTGGCTCGTCAAAATGCATAACTAAATGGAATTATCATACTAGAAATTCCCCATGCTGATGAAATTGTAGGTTTAGATTAAATCAGCAGTAGCAGCAACAAAATACTGTCTATAGGGTTGGGTTTTTTTTTCTTTTTTTTCAGTATTAAGAATTTTAAAGACAACTCAGTAAGGCATAGAGATCTCTATTTGTAGAGGGAGTAGTGATATTAAGATATAGTCAATCCTTGAAATAAATATTATAACCACAATACCTTGACTATATTCAGTTAGTAATATAACTTGCTAGGACTTTTTCAATTGTCATAATGACTTCATAGAAATTCAACAATATCTATTTCCTGAGAATCAGCCATTATTTAGGGTAGAAATAAGACTTGACTGGCTTGGGTTGATCAAATAACTTTTATTTACAAATATTACAGAGCAATACAGTGCAACATTATAGAAAATATCACTTTAGTCTTTGGAGAGGAAAACCAGACTGCAAAAAAAAAAAACAAAAAACCTTAGCATAGGAAATAATTAAACTGCATTGTCCCATCAGCAATTAGATATGAACCCATAAAGATTTTGACAAAGAGAAATGAAATATAACAATTTTACTTGTATTGATTATATCTATTCTCATCATTGATGGCAGCATCTATACTTAAGTTTTAACATTTTAGTACTCAGTGAGCTACCTGAGAAAATAGAAATAACACAGAAGAAGATAACATTGGTTATACCTTGATCTGATGCTATCAAGCAACACAGGATCACTGTGTTAGAAATGAGATCATTTTAAAGGCACTGACAGGAAACATTTTTAATGGGGAAAATGAAAGTTATTATTAACAACATATTCTACAAGAACAGAGCTGAAGCCACAGACCCATATATTTACTTTCTCTTCTTTATAAAATTTTTTGAGAATGATCTAATCATGTAACAAGGTAACCATTGATAAAAATATGAGCAGGGGATAGAAAGGATGTTGCAGAGGATTTACTACAGACCACATCTTTAGTCAAACCATTCATATAAAATAACACTATTTATTAGGTTATTTTTTTAAAACTAAAATTTGACTTCACAGAGAACAATACAGTCCCATTTTTTTCTTTTCCTACAAGGTGTATCCAGTGAATATGATAAGCCATACATGAATATTTGGTATTTGTTTAATGTTGAGGCATTTTCAGCCACATCTGATTCTTCTTGACCTCAATAGGGTTTTTTTCTTGATAAAGACACCGGAGGAGTTTGCCACTTCCTTTTCCAGATCATTTTTTAGATGAGAAAAGCGAGGCAAACAGGGTTAAATGACTTGCCTATGGTCACAAAACTAGTGTATGTAACAGCAAGCACCCTGGCACACCCAGGATGGCTTCCTGGCACAGGTTCTTTGATCTGCTTTTCCAGAGGAAAGCAACATTCCAGGGGTCAACGACCTTACTTTAATTACATTCACTTGTTCAGGGGAAAGGTCAGCACCCTGAACATGGAGAAATTTCAAAACAAGTGGAGAAATTAGCACAGAGATTCAACATACAGGGCTCCAACTGTCTGAACAAAGTGATACCACCACCTACATATACCACCATATTGGGGAAGCACTAATATCTTAGTAGTTGGGGAGCTTTTAACAAATGGCTACTCAGAGTCTTATCTAGGGAATCAAAAGTTCCTTCCCATGAGCAAGCCCTCAAAGCAAAATACCAACCTCAGAATATTTATATACTTCTCAGAGCCAGAAAGCATCACAATGCTCCTGACTTGGTGCCTAATTAGCTTAGTGCCAAAAGGTGTGAAAGCCTTTCTACAGTCAAGCCTCCCCCTAAGCAAGCTCCTCTTTAGGCAAGTTCCTCTCCCAATGGTCTCTATGTGAGTCAAGATGTATCACAGCTGTGATTAAACACAGGTGGTTGCATAAGCCTATTAATGGACAGGGAAGATCTTCCTATTCCATGAACATTACAGTGACTGAGGCCAGATTTGAACTCAGGTTTTCCTGACTCCAGGCCCAACATTTTAGTGACTCTTCCACCTAGCTGCCTCTTGTTTGGTATTTACAAACTTAAATATTTGTTGTTATTGTTGTCGTTGTTGTTGTTGTGGTGGCGGTGCTCAATCTAGTCTTTGATTATCAGTAGCAAAGGATGAAATAGAGATATATTTCCTCACTAAAAAAAATATTCACAAATATAATGGTAAAGATTTTCACAGAATCCACATGGAAGATGAATTTATTATACCTTGTCAGGTTTTTCTGCTGCACATATTCGTGGATGACAAAGTATTGAATGAAGGGCCAAAACAGAACCTCCTCAGTAAGGTGTATGATGGTCATTATAAAAGATCAACTTGGCAATTCATTATCTATCTTAGGTAATAATCCTTTCTGATGAATCAGTCAGAACCAAGTGTGTACAGGACATAAAAACCTTAAAACAATCAAAGTCAATTCTAAATCAAAGACTCCAAATGAGAGAAATCTCAAGAAAAGTTAAGCACTTTTTTCAGTTTCCTTAAAAAATTCCTGCCTTTGCATAGACATGTTTGAGTCCATCAGTTCAAAAATTTCCCTTATTTAAAGGCTTTAAAGAGTTACTTAGAGAACTGAGAAATTATATAACTTGCCCAGGGTTACAAGGCCAGAATTTAAGAGCTGAGATGTGAATATAGTTCTCCCTGGCTTTAAGGTCATCTGTCTCAACATTACCACAGTGCATTTCACTCAAGTAAAAAAATAAAGATAAATAACTAGAAAGTTAGTGCTCATAGTTAGGATAAGACAATATTATTAAAAATAGATTACCTTTGACAATTAACAAGCTTAGCAATATGTCAACACGATATTCACAAAGGAAGATCTGATCTTGAGGAAAGGTTTCTATATCACCCCAGAAGTAACAGTGACATGATGACAAAAAATTATTAATAAAAGGTGCTCAAAAACACTCAAAAGGACTTCTGGGAGTGGATCCAAGAAACACTTATTTGAACTTTCCCAACATTCACCTTAAAACAGCTTTAAATTAATGACTCAAGTTAAATTCTGAAGTGGCAGAACTAAGCAAAGGTCAGCAGGAGATATTCTTCTGGTCCAAGACAACTTAGAAGGTTGGAAAGAAAGATTAAAGATATGGGTGTGTAGTTTAGCCTGGAGCACATGTGGATATAAAATCATTGGTGGGACTAGGTGGTAGTAACGTAAGCAAAAGCAGCTTCAGGAGCTCTCAAGTCAGAGTGTACCTGGCAACTGGTCAGAAAGAGATTATGGAGTACCCATGTATTATCAATGGATTTAGGACTGAAACTATTTGGCAACTTCATCACCTATACCTACTTCTGGGTCACAGTTCAAAGGTAGAAGAGAGCACTTTTAGTTAAGACTGAGTGGAAGCTCTGAGGGGTAGTATCCCTTCTGGCCACAAGGGATCAGAGAACCTGAGGAACAGTATAATTACTTGTCCCAAAGGAGGAGGAGACCTGAGGAGCACTATCAATTGCAATTAGGAGGGATCAGGGGCCCTTTCTGGGTAAGCACCAGAGTGAAAACAAAGAAAGCAGTGACCACACGTCTTCTTGGATGCACTGAAAACTTAAAAAAATTCCCAGGACTAGGTCTGAAAACAGCAATGAAAAAAAGAATGAAGCTTGAGACAATGACCCTCCCTTAACCCCACAGCAGGAGCAGAATCTAACCTAAAAATAAAGTTCTAAATCAAACTAGGGTGAAAAAAGTGAGCATAAAAACAAAATAAGAACTTGACCATAAAAAAGCTTGTACAATGACAGAGAAGACCAAGACAAAAAGAGAAGTCAAAAATGCTACAAACAAAGGCTCAAAGAAATAAAAAAAAATGTGAGTTGGATGTAAGCCCAACAAGAATTCCTGGAGGAACCAAAAATGATTTCAAAAATCAAATAAGAGTGGTACAGGAAATATGGGCAAAGAAATAAAAGAAAAGGAAGAAAATTATGGAGGAAAAAATCGAAGAGGTTTTTGAAGAGGCACAAAAAATCCTGAAGGCAATAACACTGAAAAACAGAATTGGACAAAAGGAAAAAGAGGTTAAAAAACTCACTGAAGAAATAGAAATAAAAATTGCACAAGCAGAAGCTAATGATTCCATGAGATAAGGAAAAAAAGCAGGAAAACACAGTCAAAAGAATGAAAAAAAACCAAGAAAATTGAAATATCTCATTAGAAAAAAAAACTGATCTCAAAAATAGATTGAGGAGAAATAATTTAAGAATTATTATATTACCTGAAAAATCATGATCAAAGAAAGAGCCTAGACATGACAATTCAAGAAATTTTCAAGGAAAATTTAGCACATATCATTGAACCACAGCATAAAATAGAAATTGAAAGAATCCATCTATCATCCCCTGAAAGAGATCCCCAAATGAAAACTTCCAGGAATATGACAGTTTTTGTTTTGTTTTGTTTTGTTTTTGTATTTGTTTTTCAGAGCTCCCTGATCAAAGAAGAAATACTCCAAGCAGGAAGAAATAAACAATTCAGAAGGCAGAGTGAAGATGGGTGAATAAAAGCAGGGACTCACCTGAACTATCCCCCAAACCCCTCCAAATACCTTTAAAAATGACTCTAAATAAATTCTAGAGCAGCAGAACCCATAAAAATGACAGAGTGCAACAAATTTCCAGGCCAAGGCAACTTGAAAGTTCAGCAGGAGAGGTCTGTTGCATCAGAGCGAGAAAGAAGCACAGACAGCATAGACCAGGCCCCAGCAAACACAGATCAAGCCTCAGGGCAAATGAATCACTGGCAGCAGTAACAATTTCCAGAACTCTCAGCCTACAGATACCAAAGACACAGTAGAAGGTTGGCAATGTAGGTCTGTTGCACTTGGGTGAGAGTGGAGCATAGTCCAGCACAGGCTGTGCAAGCACAGCAGCCTCAACAATAGCAAATCTGGAGGAGGCCTTGGGAGTGACTGAAACAGCAACAGCATTGCTGACAGCAGCAGTTATGGATGCTTCTGGAGCTCTCAGCCAAAGACAGTAAGGAGGTTGAACAGCTGGTTAGAAGGAGTTTACATAGGTCTTTTTTTATTCTCTTGCTTTGCCCATACTTGGATCTAGTTCACAGTCCTGGGTAGTAGTCCCATGGTGAGGAGATCACTGCCATAGAAGAGCTTGTAGCAGCAGTAGAGGGGGGACCCTCCTCACAGCTTCAAGGCAGAAAAGAGTGCTTGCAGTCACTAACAGACCATAGCATAGGCCAGGAGATTAATAAACAACTCCTCTTAAATCATACAATCTTGGAGGAAGTGAAAACTTATAAGACTCTAGAAATATCTCTGAAAATAGCTATACAAAATCCCTGAAGCTTGGGACAGTGCACCCTCCATCCTGGGAGCAAAGTCCTACTTTAACAAATAGTTCAAGGTCAAGTAATAGACTGGGAAAATGAGCAAACAATGGGGAAAAAAACTCCGACTATAAAAAGTTGCTATGTTGACAAGGAAGATCAAAACACACACTCAGAAGACAATAAAGTTGAAGGTACTATATCCAAAGCCCCCAAGAAAAATATGAATTGGTCTCAGAACATGGAAGAGCTCAAAAACAATTTTGAAAACCAAGCAAGAGAAGTATAGGGAAAATTGGGAAGAGAAATGTGGGTGATGCAAGGAAATCATGAAAAAGTAGTCAACAGCTTGGCAAAGGACACAAAAAAGAAATACAAGAAAATAACACCTTAAAAAGCAGACTAGACCTAATGGCAAAAGAGGTCCAAAAAGCCAAAAAGGACAAGAATGCCTTAAAAAGCAGAACTGGCAAAATGGAAAAGAAGATCCAAAACCTCAATAAAATAATAATTCCTTAAAGAAAAAAAGAGAAAATAATTCCTTAACAATTAGAATGGAGAAAATGGAAGCTAATGACTTCATGAGAAATGAAGAAACAATAAAATGAAATGAAAATAATGAAAAAATAGAACACAATATGAAATATCTCATTGGAGAAACAACTGACATGGAGATAGATCCGTGAAATATAATTTAAAAATATTGGCCTGCCTGAAAGCTATGATCAGAAAAGGAGCCTAGACGTCATCTTTCAAGAAATTATCAATGAAAACTACCCTGATATTCTAGAAGCAGAGGACAAAATAGAAACCGAAAGAATGAACCAATCACCTCTTGACAGTGATCCCAAAATGAAAACTGACAGGAATATTATAGCTAGATTCCTGAGTTCCCTAGTCAATAAGAAAATATTACAAGCAGCCAGAAAGAAACAGTTCAAGATAGCACAAAATTTAGCAGCTTCTACATTAAAGGATCAGACAGCTTAAATATGATATTCCAAAGGGCAAAGGAGCTAGGACTACAATCAGGAATAACCTACCCAGAAAAACTGAGTATAATCCTTTGAGGGTAAAATGGATATTCAGTGAGACAGGGGACCTTCAAGTATTCTTGTTGAAAAGACCA
>JAQQSZ010019043.1:0-10448 GCA_028646595.1 Phalanger gymnotis | reverse complement strand
TCTTTCAAGAAATTATCAAGGAGAACTGCCCTGATATTCTAGAGCCACAGGGCAAAATAGAAATTGAAAGAATCCACAGATCACCTCCTCAAAAAGATCCCAAAAAGAAAACTCCTAAGAATACTGTGGCCAAATTCCAGAGCTCCCAGGTCAAGAAGAAAATACTGCAAGCAGCCAGAAAGAAACAATTTGAGTATTGTGGAAACACAATCAGAATAACCCAAGATCTAGCAGCTTCTACATTAAGGGATTTAAGGGCTTGGAATATGATATTCTGGGGGCTCGATGGAGCTAGGATTAAAACCAAGAATCACCTACACAGCAAAACTGAGTATAATGCTCCAAGGCAAAAATATGGACTTTCAATAAAATAGAGGACTTTCAAACATTCTTGATGAAAAGACAAGAGATGAATAGAAAATATGACTTTCAAATATAAGAATCAAGAGAAGCATGAAAAGGTAAACAAGAAAGAGAAATCATAAGGGACTTACTGAAGTAGAACTGTTTTGTTTACATTCTTACATGGAAAGATGATGTATATCATTCATGAGACCTCAGTATTAGGGTAGCTGAAGGGAAAAAATACACACACACACACACACACACACACACACACACATACATACATACAGAGAGAAACAGAGAGAGAGCGAGAGAGAGGGTACAGGGTGAGTTGAATATGAAGGGATGATATCTAAAAAAATAAAATCTAATTAAAGGATGAGAGAGAAATATATTGAGAAAGGGAGAGATAGAACAGGGTAAATTATCTCGCATAAAAGTGGCAAGAAAAAGCAGTTCTGTTGGGAGGGAAGAGGGAGCAGGTGAAGGGGAATGAGTGAATCTTGCTCTCATTGGATTTGACCTGAAGAGGGAATAACATACACACTCAACTGGGTACCTTACCCCACAGGAAAAGAGGAAGGAGATTTAAAAAAAGGGGGGGGGGCGGAATAGAAGGGAGGGCAGATACTGGGAGGAGGTAAACAAAAAAAAACACTTTTGAAAAGGGACAGGGTCAAGGGAGAAAATTGGATAAAGGATAGGATAGGAAGGAGCAAAATACAGTTAGTCTTTCACAACATGAGGATTGTTGAAGGGTTTTGCATAATGATACACATGTGGCCTATGTTGAATAACTTGCCTTCTTAGGGAGGGAGGGTGGGTGGGGTGGGAAGAAGGGAAAGAATTTGGAACTCAAAGTTTTAAAAGCATATGTTCAAAAAAGTTTTTGCATGCAACTAGGAAATAAGATATACAGGCAATAGGGCATAAAATTCTATCTTGCCCTACAAGAAAGTAAAGGAAAAGGGGTTGGGGGGTAGTGGGGTGACAGAAGGGAGGGTTGACTGAGAAACAGGGCAATCAGAATATATGCCATCTTTGAGTGGGTGGAAGGGTAGAAATGGAGAGAAAATTTGTAATTCAAACTCTTGTGAAAATTAATGCTGAAAACTAAAATATTAAATAAAATAAATAAATAATGATTTAAAAAATGACAATACTACCTAAATTAATTTACGTATTCGGTGTCATACCAAACAAAGTACCATGAAATTAGAGAATTAAGAAAAAAAAATTTGTCTGGAGGAATAAAAAGTGAAGAATATCAAGAAAATTAATGAAAAAAAGTGGGAAGGAAAGAGGCCTAGCAATATCAGATCTCTAACTGTATCGCAAAACTCTAATCATCAAAATAATTTGGTACTGGAAAAGAAATAAAGAGTTGATCAGTGGAAGATATTAGATATACAATATACAGAAGCAAACACACACAATAATCCATTGCTTGATAAACCCAAAGATCCAAGCAATTGGGCCAAAAACTCAGTATTTGACAAAAACTGTTATGAAAACAAGACAGCAGTCTGGCAGAAACTAGTTATAGACCCCATATCCCATACTGCATGCCAGAGAAGCTCCAAATGGGCACATAATTTAGATATAAAAGGTAACACCAAAGGCAAATCAGAACAGTATGGAAGAAATTACCTGTCAGATCTAGGGATAAAGGAAGAATCAATGATCAAACAAGAGACAGAATGGTTCACAGAAGGTAAAATGGGGAATTTTAATTAAATAAAATGTTAAAAGATTTTGTTCTAAGAAAACCAAGGTAGTAAAAATTAGAAGAGATGAAAGAAACTGGGGGAAAATCTTTGCAGCAACTTTCTCTAATAAGGGTCTAATTTCTAGGCTATATAGGAAACTGAGTCAAATTTAGAAGAATAATGGCCATTCTGCAATTGATACATGGTCAAAAGGTAGATAGTTTCTAGGGGAGGAAATCTAGGCTATCAATACTCACATGAAAAAATGCTGTATATCACTAATAACTAGAGAAATGCAAATTGAAGTAACTCTGTGGTACCAACTCATATCAATTAGATTGAAAAAGATGACAAAACAAAGAAATGACAAATGCTGGAAGTGCTATGGGAAAATGGATACTTTAATGCACTGTTGGTGGAGATGTGAAGGGGTCCAGACCCTTTAGAAAGCAATTCACTACTATGCTAAAAAATTATTAAACTGTGCATGCATTTTGATCCAATGATATTGCTGCAAGGGCCCAAGGAGGTCGAGGAAGAAAAGGATCCATAAACACACAAAATTATTTATACCAGCTCTTTCGGGGATGGTAAAGAATTGGAAACTTGGGGAGAGGCTGTACTTGTTATGGCACATGAAGGTAATAAAATATTGTGTTATAAGAAATGATGAAAAGGATGGTTTGAGAAAAACCTCAGAAGACTTGTATGAACTAATGCAAAGTGAACTACGCAGAATCAGGAGAATAATTCATATAACAACATTAAAAAGATAAACAACTTTGAAAGACTTAGTAACTCTTGGTAACCACAAATCCAGAACTCTGATGAAATATGCTACCCACTTCTCCTGATACAGAGGTAATGGACTAAAAGTGCAGATTGATGCTTCTTTTCTTTTCGGATTTATCAAATGTGAGACTATTTTTCTCGATTATATGTACTTGCAACAGGTTTTGTTCTTCTTGCCCTCTCAATGGGTGCAAGAGGTAAATGAGAGGGAGAGAATCTGGAACAAAAAATAAAGTGCACACTTTTCTCCATAATACTATTCAAGACATAAAGATGAAATAACATAATTTTGTATTTTGATTAATTTATCTTGTGTGAGAGGTTCATTCAAATTAGGATGATAGTGAAAAAGTCTTTCTGCTCAAATACATCTAAACCTTCAGCTTGTTCTTTTGTGGGCCATATAGATTACTTTTAGATAATACTTAAATTCTTCTAAAAAGTACCTTTCCAGATAGTTCTCAGAAGAAATTTGTTATTACTACCAATGACTTCTTCCATAAATCCTTGTAACTGAAACATAAAGACATTAGCCTCAATTTACAGATCCTGGACACTAAGTAATTATGGGATTTGTCCAAGGTAAATATTTGGGTGTTCTGACACTCAGTCTGGTGACTCCAAGCACTTGAACACTTAAAATTAAAAAGAGTTTCTAACTGCTTTTTAAATTAAAGATATGAGTATATATAACTCATTCAGGAATTTACTCATAAGCCCTAATGAGCAATGCTTTAATCAAACAGATCATGGCAATATACCAATTTATTGCCATATCCACAGGAAGCTTTTCAGTTTAAGAAGGCCTTTCCTTTCTTATGTTAAACCACAGGATATCAAGTCTGCCAGAATACTTTAGCTCTTCAATTTTTGTTTTGAATTTCCAAGTGCTATTGAAAGAAGGTCTTCAGACTAATTTTTTTTCTGCGATTCCAGCTTCAAGATAACATCACTATCCTGGATACTTCATCTATGTACATTCCAACTATTTAGTTATTGTCTTGACAGTAGAAGGATAGGAGATTTCCTAGATTTGTTGAAACAATAATAAAACATTCACTAGCAAGCCAAATATGAATAACATACAAAGGGGCAGGTTAAGGGGTATAGTATGCTGGTCGTGCCACCAAAGGAGTATCTCAATCTGAGTGATGATACCCTCAAAGACAGGAAGCCCAAAGTACCTTTATGTGATTGCCTTGCTTTAAATATGAGATTGATGTGAACCTCGAATGAAAGGGATAAGGAAAGGTTTAGGGGTGGGAGAGGAGCACTAAATGAATATTAACCTTATTCTTTCAATCATAAAGAGAATGCAGGAGAACACTGGCTCTCTTCCTTTTCTACTAGAGGGTCCTAAACTGAGTATGTAGGGTCAGAATAAGGACTCATTATATAGGTGGGTACTATCAACCTAAATAGCACCAGAGAAGACCATACTTTATAACCATATCTAAATGCAGCAAGGTGATGGTTGTCCCACAATATAGTAAAGTAATGTAGGAGACAGATACAGTACTTCTTTTAGATGTCCTACTCCAATTTCAATTAGGATTATAATAATAATAAATAAAAATAGCAGACATTTATTTAACACTTCAAGGTTTGTAAAATATTTTATATATAATCACATTTGATTTGATCTTCTGATTATTATGCATAGACCCAAAACACAGGATATCATATTATCAGTGTCCTAGATTATAAATTACTGTGAGCTGTTAAAATGCGACATCTATATCTATTTAACCATTTTAAATGGTTGATAAATTCAATCAACTAGCCACCAAGTATTTATTGATTTAGCCTTCATTCCAGGTTGCAAATAACTGAGGTCCTTTAAGATGAAATGTAAGGCATCGGCTATGTGAATTCGATGTCTGCTGGACCACAACACTTACTCACCATGACTGGTTCTGAAAAATAAAGTATTCAGTGGTCAGATGGGGCCAGATATTGAATGAAAGTCATGAAATTCAGTTTCTAAGGGGGCAGATTTCCTCACCTGTAATTGCTGCTGTAAGTGGGTGATTTCAGCAATTCTCAGTTCTCGGGATTTATTTGTGCTTTCAATTTCTTGCCTTTGCATGGCTAATCGACACCTGATATCTTGAAGTTTTCCTTCCAGTTGATGTTTTTTATCATTCTTTAACAAAAGACATAGCAAGACAGAATTATAATAGTAAGGTATTTCAGGCTTCTAGACATTTAATGATCATAAAACAAAAATATTAAAATCTAATGATTCTAGAAAATACACAAAAGACAAAGGCTAAGTTACATATCTGGAGGTGCAATCCATACTCCAAACAAATGTGATCTAGTTGAGGTTCCCCATGCATGATTTCCATGCCTCTGCCCAGATTGTCCCCCATCCTTAGAAGGCTCTCTCTCCTGTCCTCCACCTTGTGGAATCTCTGGCTTCCTTCAAGCTCAGCAAATGTCACCTCCTTCAAAAAGTGCTTCCTAATTCACCCAGTTGCGATTGCATCCATCTTCCAAATCACTTTGTCTTTACATTCTAAATGTATCCATCAATGTAACTCATCTCCCCTGCAGAAAATACGCTTCTTATTGCCGACAATCAATATTTGGTGTTTAAAACAACACTTAATTTTGCTACCAGTTTTAGGGCTATATCTCAGAGCGATCACCAAAGCATGATAGAATTTCACTTACTAGAGCTTCTAATTCAAATTCCAAAGTCTTCTTCTTTGCCTTCAAAACAACTATGTCTTCTTGCTCTTTGTTTCTTTGATTCAATAGTTCCTGCCGCCGATTCCGTTCCCACTCAAGTTGTCGTTGTCTTTCAAGTTCTCTTTTTGCAGCCTTTATTTTAAAAAAAAGAAAGGAGGGAGAGAGGGAGAGACACAGAAATAGAGTCAGACAGAGACAGAGAGGGAGAGGGAAAGAATGGGAGAGAGGGAGAGAATGGAAGGTGAGGAGGGAGAGAGACAAGGGAAGAGAGGGAGAGGAAGGGACAGACAGGGGGAGAAGAGAAAAGAGGAAAAAGGGAAAGGAAGAGGAAAGAGTGGAAGGAAAAGAGAGAGACTGGTTTTGTTTCCTGTGATGTTATTTCATGGTATAAACTCTATTTTCAGAGTTGAAGTCATTTTTGGCCAAGTATTCAAACCTGGCTAAAATGTCATACACCAATTTTGTGAAAATGTAGAAAACGCATAAAGATGTAGTACAAGAAAAAAAAAGCATGTCTCTTTCAAATATTGAATATACATTATTTTTCCATTGTAAAGAAATGAAACATATATAAAATATTAAATAACCTACATTTGCATACAATGATACATTATATTTTGTTTAGGCCTCAGTAAGATATAAAATCTTTACAAATTTTATATATTTGATGCTAAGCAAAGACAGAACAACTTGGAACCATATAATGTACAACATTTTTCTTCCTACTTGACAGTAAGGGAAATCTCTGTGCTGTAATACAAGTTTTAGTTTTTGTTGGTCTGAAAAACTAAATTTATTTCAAGTTTGAAAGATTTGTGAGTCCCTTAACCAAAACTCTATTTTTAACTGAAACTATACTTTCTCACTAAACTTTCAAGACTATCTGATACTGGCTCAGATAACAACATCACAGATTTAGAGCTAGAAGGGGAATCTAGTCCAACCTCTTCGTTTGGCAGAAAAGGAAACTGAGTCCCAGAGAAATTAAGTGACAGAGGTAAGAAGTATTTGTAAAACCCTCTCTCACTCAAAATCCAGCAATTCTTCCCACAGTGCAAGTCTACAATGAAAATATCCTATGTTTACTCTCAGGAAAAGAACTTGAAACTTGAAAGCTAAGATCCATCATTTATTATGTATGTATGAATATATGTTTGTATGTATGCATACAACATATAGATATATATATATATATGTATCCACACTATATCTATCAAACTATAATTTTATCACTGCAGATACTACTTTCATTGACACATTTTAAATCTTCCTAGATATTTTATGGGCTGTTAGTTCCAATATATTAACTACCTAATGACCAACCCTGTCTAGAAGTGAGCTTCTCCAATCTTAAGTTGATTCTCTGGTAACACTGTTTATCACTGGACTAGATCAAATGAGATAATATAAAGTGCTTAGCACAGCACCCAGTACATAGTAGGTGCTTAATAATGCTTGTTCCCTTCCCTACTCAAAGCATCACTGCAGTATTTTAGTAAAGGACAAAGACACATATTTATTTTGTATGTTTGTGTATATATATGTAAATGCATACGTATGTATGTAGGTATAAATAAGTCCTACTATGCTGCCTCATTGTAGTATAGAAATGATTTGAGGTTCACAGGGGCAATAACTGTGAAGTACAAGCTATGGAAGGTCCTTCTAACCTAATTAGAATATGGCCCTGATTGCAAATTGTCATTCATGGACCAATATAAACTATATTCACAGAGGCTGACCACTGAAAAATTGACCAGATAATGAATTCTTTTTGGTTATGAAGGAAAACGACCTACTAAGATATAAAGGGGTACCATTCTCTATCAGTGAATGAAATAGTTTATCTTCAAAGTACAAAAAAATATTATGCGAACAAGGGAAAAAATGGCTTCGTGACTCCAGAAGCTGGTAGTGAGTGGAATTAGAATCATTCAGGATATTTTAAAATAGGTGAAATACATAATAAATTTGTAAATATTTTATAAATTTTATAAATTTGTAAATTTGTAAAATAAATTTAAATTTGTTTAAATAGGCTCTACACAAGCCAAGAAACACTGATGGGCAATTCAACAGCCACTTACTTCACGTCTTTCAATTTCCTTCCTCCTCTCTTCTTCCCTCTGACGTTCTAGTTCCCGCTGTTTTTCCAGTTGTTTTTCCAGCTCTACCTGCCTTTTTCGTTCTTGTTCTTGACGTTCTCGTTCCTTCCTTTCCTGCTCAGCCCGTTCAAGCTGTGCTAGGCGCTCCTGCTCTTTACGCTGCTGTTCTAACAGAGCCTGTCTTCTCTTTTCAAGTTCCAGATTACCTCGTTCAAAGTTTTCACGCTTTTTATCTTCAAATGTCACTTTAAATTAAAAAACCCAATAATTTTGAAAACATAATTTTTAATTTGCCATACCGGTTTAAAGAAAGAGAAATTCACTAAACTGGAGATATGGAATATACATCCGAACTATGAAACAGTAGGTCCTGATTAACAAAAGTAATTAATTGACATTACAGCTGAAGTTATTAAAGCTATTTTAGGGTTTTTATTACTAATTCAAAATTTGACAATCACCTAAGGAGTTCTTTAATATGCTCACATCATAAGAACTAGAAAGGATATCTAAGAGATATTTCTAAAACATCTAGATGGAACGGAGCATTGGATTTGTGGTCGGGCAGTCCTACGTTGAAATCCTATCTCTGACATTAATTGTGTGATCCTGAGCAAGTCAAGACAGCTAGGTGGTACATTGACTGGAACACAAGGCCTGGATTCAGAAATATCTGAGTTCAAATTTGGCTTCAGTGACTTACTACTTGTGTGACTCTGAGCATTTGTAAAATGAGTGGGAGACGGAAAGAGAAAAGTACTCCAGTATCTTTGCCAAGAAAATCTCAAGTGGAGTCCCAAAGAGTAAGGCAGGACTAAAATGACTGAAGAACAAGGAAAGTCACTTAAAGTGATAAGTCTCAGCCTCAGTTTCCCCATTGGTAAAATAAGGATAATAATAGCACTTGCTTCACAGGGCTGCTGTGAGAATTAAATGAGATAATATATGGAAGGGGCTTTGCAAAACCTTAAGATGCTATATGTAGCAATTATTACTATTTTCTGGGGGGTTTTTTGCATTTATTTAGTATTTACTTTCCCCCGGTTACATGTAAAAACAATTTTTAACATTTGTTTTTAAAACTTTGAGTTCTGAATCCTCTCCCTTCCTCCCTCCCCAACCCCTCCCCACTGAGAAGGCAAGCAATCCGATACAGATTATACATGTGTATATATATGTTGTGAAATAAAACACAGACAAAAAAAAAAACCTCAAGAAAAATAAAGTTTAAAAAAAAAGTTGCTTCATTCTGTATCCAGACACCATCAGTTCTTTCTCTGGAGATGGAAAGCATTTTTCAGAGTTTTAAAGATCACTGTACTGCTGAGAATAGCTAAGTCATTCACAGCTGATCATCTTACAATATTGCTTTACTTTGTACCCAGTTTAATCTACTTTTACAGACAAAAAAAACTGAGGTGACCAGAAAGGTTGAATGATTCTATTACGCCACAAAGGCAATAATAGTAGTAGTGATGGGATGTGTACCTTAGTCCTCTGACTTAAGATTCCACTAACCTCTATAACCTCAGCTCTCAACTCCTTAGGCAATTTTTTACACTTCCCTAATGAATTTGCTATCCTCATCAGTGCCTCTTCCAAACATTTGCATCTGTTCTCAAGGCTCTATACAGCAATGCTCTCCCTTGTATGTAAAGCACTTTGGACAGTGTCTGGTCCCTCCCCTTTCTCCACTCCCCACTCAGCCAAGGACTTTATTTCAGAGTTCACCAAAAACACCATCTGACATCATCTGAGGTCATCTGACAAGAGCTCCTTTTTTCCCCCCCTCTTCTTCATCTCACGTCATTCAGATATCTTCCTCTATAATTTCTTCCTTCACCCCTGTCTCATATGAAGAGCTCTCCCTTCTCCTTGCCAAGGCAGAGCCCTCAAAATGCACAAATCCCATTCCCTCCCTTCTGCACCAGCACACTGGCCCATTTATCATCCCCACTTCTAATCTTCAACCTCTCCCTATCAGTTCTCTGATGTCTACAAACGCTGTCTCTCCCATCTTTAAGAAACCTTTACTTGATCTGATCCCCTGCTAGCTACCGTACTCTGTATCTGTCCTCTCTTTCTACAGTATACTCCTTTAAAAATCTATCTACACTAGGTTTTTCCACTTCCTATCTAAACCCTCCCCTAACTGCCTTCTGACAACCTCATTCAACTGAAACTCTCCAAAGTCACCAATGTCTTAACTGTTAGATCTACCGGCCTTTTCTCAATCCTCATCTGTATTGGCCTATTTGCAGCATCTGGCACTGTTGACTCTTCTGGATACTCTCTCCTTACTAGGTTTTCTTGACACTATTCTCCCTTGGTACCCAATGAGTGCTCCTTTTCTGCTAAATCTTCATCCAAATCATGGGTTCCACCAAGGCTCTATCCAGGCAGGGTTCAGTTATCATCCCACAGCACATGATTCCCAGATCAAAATTCCAGCTCCAATCTCTCTCCTCAGCTTTAGAACCACATTACCAAGTATCTTTTGAACAACTCAAGCTAGATGTGTCCCGAAGGCACCTCAAACTCAATATGTATAAAAGGGAACTCATTAAATTTCCCCCCCGAACCTTGCCTTCTTCGTAACTTGCCTATTACTGTCAAGGACATTAGCTACATAGGCTTCCAACTTTGGCGTCATCCTTAACTCCTCATTCACTTTCCTCCCACACGCTGTACATGCACATCATCTCTCCTCCAGATCCCTCTCTCTCCATTTACATAATCACAAGTTATCAACTCTTGCCTAGACCACCACAATAGCCTTCTTTTTTTTATTATTATTATT
>JAQQSZ010019042.1:0-10448 GCA_028646595.1 Phalanger gymnotis | reverse complement strand
TCTGAAGTTCAGGGTGTGCTGGCTTTTTTCCCTGAGCTAAATGAATGATATTTTTATGCTGAATTAAAGTAAGCTTGTCACCCATCACCTTGCTTTCCTTAGTTAAGCAGATCAGAAGAACCTGTGCTGTCTGGCAGTTTTCTGGGTGCTGGCTGTGGGTGGATCTTTCACCCCCACAGAAGCTGCTAGCCGGATTGTGGAAACATCTCCTTCCTTCCTTCCTTCCTCCCTGCCTTCTTTCCTTCCTTCCTTCTCTCCCTCCCTCCCATCTAACCCCTTCATTTTGTATATGAGTAAACTGATGACTAGAGAGTCTGCTCAACTTGACCACTTCACTTCTTGTATCCTTTTTCATCATTGTTCCCTCTCTGCCCCAGGCCTGGATGACCCCCAATCCCATCTCTGTCTACTGAAATTCCTCTCCTCCTTTGGGCCCCAAATCAATTTCTACTTTCTCCATGAAGTCTTTATTAGATCATAGGATCATAGATTTGGAGTTGGAAAAGATCTTGATAGTCATCTAATCCAACTCTCTCATTTTACATATGGGGAAACCGAGGTCCAGAGAGATTAAGTGATTTCACACAGGTTGTGCTGGTAGCGAGTAGCAGAGCTGTGGCTTGAACCCAGGAACTCCAAAACTAAATCAAAAATTGATTTCACTATTCCTCACTGCTCCTCTTGGCTTTTCCTCTAGCTGAAAGCAATCTCTCCTTTTTTCAGATTTCTAAGAACATTCTGCCAGGAACTTCTCTCATTTATCATACTTTGAAAAAACTAATAGTTACTTCTATAAATGTCTTTCCTTCTCCCCAGGGCTCTAGACTGTAAACGGGGATCTGGATGTATGTATATCTGTAACACAAAAGGTTCAGAGTGACTAGCAGAAGTGTT
The DNA here is from genome assembly GCA_028646595.1 of Phalanger gymnotis. Lineage (NCBI taxonomy): Eukaryota > Metazoa > Chordata > Mammalia > Diprotodontia > Phalangeridae > Phalanger > Phalanger gymnotis. Next base: position 9,554 of record JAQQSZ010019042.1, on the reverse strand, counting down.
AGTAACAGCAATGGTATTTAGATTGTTTCTTAAAGTTTGCAAAGCACTTTCCATATGTTATCACACCTGATCCCCACAATGACTCTGTGAGATAGATGCTAATATCTTCCCTTTACAGATAAGGGGTATTAAGCTGAGAAAGTTTAAGTGATTTTCCTAGGATTATAGTGCTAATGAGTGTCTGAGGCAGGATTTGAACTCATGTCTGCCTAACACCAAATTATCAGCTTGACTGTCATTTAGTCATATTTTCTAGAAACCAAAATATTATTTTTTTTTACTTTTAATGAAACTAACAAAAAGTGAAAGTTATTTATTTTTTATGGCTGAAACTTTTCCCAATACCGTTTCCCATTGTGAAAACACCCACTATACTCAAAGGCAGGGTTGTGTGCCTTTCATATCAAAACATCTGCCACAACAAAGAAAGGGACTGAATAGACCAAGAGGATAAATACAAGGCATAATAAGCGGCCTTAATACTTTAAAAAAACCCATGGCATCAAAACTAATTTTGTGTAACTCACTTTGATTCTTCAATATCTCTGTGCTGTTACTGATGCAGGCACTCCCCCCGGCTGTGCAGATTGCAATCCATCTATATCTCCTCATCCTGTGCATCTCTTGTCCAAGACCTCCCCTGAAACCTCCACCCAATAGGCCTTCCTCACGATTTCTTGACATTTTGTGGACCCTGTTGGAGCAAACAGGCTATCCATTGGGTTGTCTTCTCTGGCTAGGCATCTCTTTGTTGATAATCTTGATTCTGTGTCTCTAATGTAATTCTTCATTTGGAACATGCTGCAGCCTACTCTTTTTCTGCCATGTAGTCTACTATTGCATTTTGGGTGACTTGTAAATTGAATTCTTCAGACACTGAGGATTCTCTGACTTGCAATTATTCAGCATCAATAGACAGACATTGTTTTTTAAAAAGCCACATCTTTGGATGCAGTCAATTTCCCATTGGCATTCCAGACTTTTTTTCTTCTGTTCAATTCTGGGCCTAGTTCATTGTCTGTTCACTGTTTGAATAGCTCGCTATTTTTGGGAAAACAATTATTTTAGTCAAATCTTGTGTCTAGGCCTGAGGCCTGTGCAAAGAGGGAAATGTCGAGTGGAGATAAAGTCAGATTATTTGGCTCTCTATTTGGGTTCTAGATAGTTCACTAAAGTCCTTCTCTAATGCCTTATCAAGGTGCGGAAGGGTCCCTGGGCTCTTGAATGGCTGTCCCCACAGAGCATAAGCTTGATAGCACCTTGATCCAATTAATCAAGTTTGGAGAGACCTATCCCCAACTTGGCTGCAGGGGAATGAGTTGTTTAATCAGGACAACTCTCAAAGACCATAGAATCCAGGGGTTCTTAGCTTTTTTGTTTGTCATATACCCCTTTGGCAGCAGTCTGGTGAAGCCTGTGGATCCCTTCTTAGAATAATGTCTTTAAATGCGTAAAATATGATATATGAGATTACAAAGGAGACCAATAAGTTGAAATAGTTATCAATTAAAAAAACACAAGGTCACAAATATTAGGGTAAGGAGCCTTGATCTAATAGGTCCCTAAAGTCTTGCGATCTGTGATGGGGGGAGAGATGGAAAATTGACTCTGATGAAATCACAGATCTTTGAAATACTGATGTGTAAGGCGATTTGGTCCTCCACATGGACTTTCAACGAGCCCATACATTTCCTAGGTTAAAGGGGGCTCATACAATAACAGGTTTAGAGCTGGAAGGAGCCTTAGGAGGTCACCTTGTCTATCGCCTCAATGTTACAGTATTAAAGAAAACCAAGGAGTAAGTTCATTAGAATTCCTGGACCCCAACTGAAGTATTTTTTTTCCTTTGAACCATTATCTATTAGTCAGAAGTCTACAAGATATGATCACTGCATGTAAAGGATGATGGAAATAATGAATCACACTATAGATAATATCAAAGACTAGGAATGAGAGTGGTATAATCTGAACCTAATATATGGTCCAAAGATGTCAAAAGAGAATAAATGGAACAGAGATGCTTTTTAGAATCAGAAGTCCTAGCCTTTTGTTAAATGAAAGAGGTTGTACAATTAATCCAAGGAGAGGGGTCATGAAACTGATCTTTTCACTGATATTCATATATGGAATCAAAAAATTTCGAAGGTGGAAGAGACCTCAGAGGTCTTCTAGCCCAACCCATAGCTGACCTAAAACCTCCACTGTAACATCCCTAACAAGTGCTTACAGACCTGGGAGAGAGGTGACTCATGGCCAAGGGACCTAGCTCACTCTACTTGTGCATAGCTCTCATTATTATAAAAAAATTTCCTTCCGCAAAGCGAAAAACCGCCCCTCTGGGTTTTCCACCTATTATTTTTAGTTCTTTCCTCTAGGGCCCAGCGGAACAAGCCAAATGCTTCTGCAAGACATCTTCTCAAATCCTTGAAGATGTCTATCACGTTCCTCTTAAAGCTTTTTTAATTTCAACATTGGCATTTCATTCAACTGATTTTCATTTGACATACTTCTGAGGCATTCTCCCTTATCATCTCAATCAATACGGATGTCTTAGAGGATGATTTTAAAAGGCTCCTCTGACTTGTCAATATCCTTCCAAAACTGCGGTCTAGAAGTGAAAATAGTATTTCAGACATTGTCTGACCAGGACAGAGTACAGAACCCACCTTGCTCTAGATGCTTTGTTTCTCAAAATGAAACCTAAGATTGCACTAGTTTGGGGAGTCTAAGGCAGGCTTCGCATCCTACTACTCACTCATTTTGAGTTTATTTTCCAGTAAGACTCTTTTTCAAATGATGTCTTGTCTAGCCAAATATAGGAAATGATCTTGACGCTTAGACACATTCACTTCTCTTTTCTCTTCTCCCCTAATTCTTTCACCCCCTGAACAGCATTTATTGTTCTCTTGTCTTTTCTAGCGAGAATCATGCAAAGTAAAACACCTGAGAAACTTCACACCAGTCCTACTGAGGAGGAGAACCAAGATTCAGGTAACCAACAATTTCATTTCTAGCCCCAAAAGATGACAATAAGCAATATCTTTCAATTTTGGGAGGGCAAATGGGAGTAATTGTTCATAAAGCTGCAGGAGCCACATGAAACCAATAACACAAAACAGAACTCTAAAGGCTCCAGCAATCAGGAGTCAGTCATTCCTGTAACAAGAATTTACTGGTCATCCGCAGGGTGTAGAGCTCTGTATCCGGCCCCCTCTCCCTCAGATATAGTTGAAATAACTCATGCAGTTCGGGCTGAGAAGAAACAAACAACACTCATGGGGCTCCATTTCATAAATCATCCTGCCAGGCATTGACTAGCAGCTTGTGGCCTTTCTTAAAGCACATTTCGCATCCCTGGTGTGTGCTCAGTCTAAGCTCTAATGTAAAATATGAGAACATCACATGAAGTGTTTATTACAACTCTTTCCCTATTGCAACTGCCTAGGAAGCCTCATACAACATAAACTATATGCCTCTAGTCTTTATGAAAATTAAAATTTAAATGTCCTTCTAACTAAAGCATAATTAAAAAAAGGAAACTCAGTCAGCACTTATCGGGTAGACAGACCTCTGGCCAGACTGATTAGTCTAATTGTACAGCAGATATCTTCTGAAATTAAGAGGAGCTAGCACTATACATTATGAAGTAAATTGGTCAACGGTAAAGACCAACTTCATTAGCACACAAAAATCCATGAGGATAGTTAATTGCTTACCTGGTTTCCAATTTACTAGCAGAAACTCCAAGGAAAATCCAAAGGCCACATGGAGAATAAGAAAACCAGATGTTGTTGTTGTTAATTTTCTTCTAGCAAAGTCTATTGAATTATACATCCTTTGGATATGGAAGTTTCTTTTGCAGATGACAGTTCCAGATTGCAGATGACCTCCTCTGCAGAGAGATATGAAGGATATTTCAGTCACAGCCCCATTATCAGAAAACAGGAGAAAAAATTTCACCCAAACGGCCCTGTGTGTTTTACCACCCTTCAGCCAATTGTACCTGATTTTGCACACGTATTCATTCATTCAATCAATTAAACAATATTTATTAAGCTCATATGGCATGCAGAACCTAGATCTAGACATGGGAAGATCACACTGGTTAAGAAGATAAGACGTAAACATCCCAATGACCTACACTTTTGTAAGAGAGAGAAGAATCCCTCTGTTGAGGCAGATTAGAACTCTCCTGTAACTTAAGAGTTCTTTAGAATTGCTGGAGATATTAAGTACCTTGACCAGGTTTTGCTATCTTATAAGTGTCAGCGATCTTCCTGATTTCATGTACAGCACTTTATCTCCACCTGATGGTGCCTCTTAAGATGCAAACACTAACAACTTAAATACACAGTGTTATATGTGAAGGGTATTACATGTTGCCTATAGAGATGCTGCTAAGAGATATTGCTTTATCTGTCAGTCTTACTGAACTGTTTTTGTGACTAGGTGAATACGGGGGCACATGCTATCTCTTTTAATGACTGTGGTATAAAAACAAAAGGCATTAATAAAACTGAAAAAAGGTGGAAATACATCAGAGAGGTGAAAACCAGACACTTTTTGTTCACATATATACAGAAATCAGAAGGGACATTGTTCTAATCTGTACCTGACCAAGAATCCTCCCTATAGCACCCCCAACAAGAGTCCCAAACTTCCTGAATGAAGTGGAAATGCTGCACATATGATGGGGTGTGGTCTATCAAGAACAATTTTATTGCCATCTTCCCTTCCAGCTCTAAATCTATGTGATTTTGTTATTCAGAAGTATATAGCACGACCTGGAGAAGACTGGTGAAAAATAAGGAAAATATATTTTGACACCCAGTTATTAATTACAGTTTTCTGAATCAAACAGAATTGAGTGCAATGTTTTCCAAAAATGTGGTTAGATCTTAGCTATCAGTTTGTTTTGCCATAGATTGTGTGTCAATGAAGAACTGGCTTTTTTGTGAAAAATTACCCTGGAATTGATCCTGGTGCTTTCCCAGGGACTGACATTAATCTAGAAATCGAGGGTTTTATGAAAGACTGTTTGATCCTCTTTTTCTTCATGATAGAACACATGCTATAGATGACAGATGAGCATCGCTGCCTTGATGGCTGCTTCATTCCTATAAGTGTTTCGGAACTGTTATAGATTAGCATTCCTTCAGAAAGAGCTTAATAAAGTAGGTGCGCATTCGTGTTGTATAAAGGAAGTAGAGCAGCACATGCGGCTGGTTCACTATAATCCGTTTTGGGAATGATAATCAATACTGGAAAGGAAATCACCTTCCATGTTCAATTTTGTTCCTTTTTTTGCAAGACATTAAATGGGGATGGAATATTTGCACATTAAAACATACATTCATTTTTCAAGATTACACCTGCGATCCCTCTGGATTGTGCTGTCCAAATACTTGCATATATCAATTGACAACATTTGTACAAAAATTGCTACCAATTTATGCCTTCTGTCAGTTTAAAAGCATATTATAGAAAAATGTTTTTGAAGCCCACATCAGAAGGAGTATAGAAGGAGCAAAAGGGGGAAGAGGCTCTAAGTCAACATAGTTAAACTCAATCCCTGGTTACACTGCAGGGGCAAAATGCTGGAATTAGTCATCATACAAAGAACAGAGGACTAAATGGTTTTCCATGGTTGATCAAAATCTAAGTAGGCTGGAACCTTGACAGGGCTACAAGAATGATCCCAGTGGATCATTCATGGAAGAGCAGCATTGGACAGGCTCCAAAGGATGCTCTCAACAGGAGATAGAATGCCTACCATTTAAGAGTCTAACAAGGGAAAACAGTAGGGATATGGCTTCAAAAAGTATCAAAGACCCAAATAAAATATAGTTAGGATTCATAGAATGACTTAAGGTTTGAAAAGTTCTTGACATATTTTATCTGAGTTTAAACTCACAACAACCTTGTAAAGCACTTGTTGCTATCATTATTCCCATCTTACAATTGAGGAAAATGAGAGTAAGAGAAATTAAGCGCTTTGCCGAGGATCACGCAGTCAAGGGCGGAGGCAGGAGTTCAGCTCGAGCCTTCCTGACCTAAAGTTCAAGAGTGTCTTCGCTTCACCATCTTTGAACAGAAAGCCATCCTAGCTTTAACGTCCATAAGAAGGCAAAAAAAGGAAGCCAGTCTTTGCCCACAAAGTAGAGATTTTCATCCCTATCTATCCATTTCTGGAAGCATGAGAAACAGACATGAAAAATAAAAGAGACATTGTAGAAAGTATTAAAAAGTATAGTTTTACTGCTAATATTAGACCATTAGATGCTTAGAATTTGAGGACAACGCATTTCAGAAATAAGGACAGTTTCACTCAGAGCTAAGACTCTTTTTAATGTCCAAATCTACCTTTAAGGATACAGTCTGAGGGATTCTGGACTGAAAGGGGCTTCACAGAAAAAAGCACTCATTTAACTAAAAATGGAAGGCAATGGTACTTAACAAGAGATACTGAAGGGCGTGAGGTAAGTGGGGGAAGGGACGCAAATAGAATCTAGAGGGGACTTAGGCGTCAGGACGGGAGGAGCAATGGCTTTAAAAGAAGGCACCCTCAGATAAAGTTCATTATTACAGTCCTATAATTATGCCACGTATCAGGGCGTCTAAGTGTTGCTAAAGAGGTCCAAGTGTTTGATAGGAAAAGCTCTGTTCTACTCAGGTTTGTCTGAGTGATTCCCCAACTCTGTGTCACAGATAGGGAAACATACAGGGAGATCAGGCTGGAAGATTCCAGAAAATGGGAGGCACGTAACAGGCAGGACATGGGGGCCTGGATGGATCAGAGAGCCTCTATTGGAGAAAGGCTAAGCCCAAAAAATTAGCCCACAACAGTTGTAGAATTTGAGATGAGGAAAGGATGGCACACATCATTTAACATAATCCCTTCACTTTACAAACAAGAAAGCTGGGGTTGCAGCATAATAGGCTCATAAGCTAGAAAAGACCTCAGAAGCCATTTAGTTCAAATCTTCTTTTCTGTAGATGAGGAAAGTGAGGCTGAGATACGTGACTCGTCCAAAGTCACACAGCTAACAGGTAGTAGAGCTGGGTTAAGTGAAGTAAGCCATGAAAGAATGAACGGTCAGGCAGCTAGTTACTATCACTAACCCACAGCTAGTCAGTTTGGTAATGTAGTTAGTATCACTAACACACAGCTAATTAGTATACTAATGCAACTAGTTATATCCCTAAAGTAGCTAGCTAGTATGCTAACATAGCTAGTGAGGATCACTAACACAGCTAGTTAATATCACTAACATATAGCTAATTAGTATACTAATGCGGTTAGCTAGTATACAAATTCATAGATAATTAGTATCCTAATGCAGGTAGTTGGTATCACTAATGTAGCTAGTTAATATACTAACATAGCTAGTTAGTACATTAATGCAGCTAGTATCACTAACACATAGCTAGTTGGTATCATTAATGCAGCTAGTTAGTATCATCAACACACAGCTAGTTAGTACCACTAACAGCTAACTGGTATCACTAACACAACTAGTTAGGTTCACTAACATAGATAGTATCAGTAGTTAGTGACTCATGTTCATGGCTTTTTTCACTATATCATTTTGCCTTCTTATATACTATGCTCTTCAATCACACAATTGATGTGAAAACTCTCCTGGGTATTTCAAATCACCAGGCATTCAGCAAGCACCTAGTATGTGCAAAACTCTGTGCCACATGCAGAGATACAACCACAAAAATGAAACAATATTTGGCGTCAAGGAGGTTACATTCTCCTGGCAAGCTACAACAAGTAAACAGATGCAGGGGCTAGTAGAGACAGCTCAAATCATCTCACAAGATTAGGCTGTTACATTTGCGCATGAACATTTACACCTTGGAAATAGGCAAGTGCTACCAATTCTGGCTTGATTTATTGTTTTGCTGATTATCTAGACTTAAGTAGTGGAAAAAATGTCAATAGTGTAGATTAAGCTTAAAAATGTGAGCCATCTGAGAGAGCTAGTCAAACAACTACCAGCATAATCTTTGCAGATAAGTAAATAAAACATCTACACAGAGAAAATACAAAGACATTCTTCAGGGTTGGGAGAACATGAACAAGGAGGTGGGAAGGGAGAATCTAGAAAAGTGAAGGTTGTTATAAAATTCAAAATGTCATAAAATTACATTATTGGAACAAAAAAAAGCACATTGGGGGAAAGAGCAACATTTAAATAAAACGCCTGCACTTTTCACTAAATTCAAGTAATAGTCGATAGAATGTCATATTTTTACAATTTTCTCCATGGAAAAGCAAGATCAGTATTGAGATCAGTGACCCTTATTCTAGAATATGCACTTGCTAAGTAGGTAGTTGCCTTCTGAAAGAAGGTTATCTCCTATTTTGACTGTCATCTCTTCCTACTCCAATAAATCTCACCTTTATCATGAAAATGTAGCCAATTCTAATAGGGAGCCCTCCATGCAATATTACCTCTGATCAGAGTGATTATGTGGGGAAGTCAAGTTCAAAGGAGATTGCCAAATGATGATGCCAGGGAGAGAGACACCGAACAGCTCTGTCTGCAGATTGGCTATTGCCTTTCAAGCATGTTTTAGAAAATAGCAGCACTTTGAGAAAGCATGGCATTTGGAGAAAGCTAAGGGCATAAAATCTTTTCCTTTATTGGAAGGTGACCTGAGCAAATGTTTTGTAGATATCTGCTGTGTGCAGGAATATTGCAGATTCTGTGGGGGGAATATTAAAATATAAAAGACATGTGAGAAAAGTCAACTCCTCTGACTAAGCAGTTGCATTACTGGACATATACCCCAATGTGGTAAGAGACACAAAGAAAGACCATGTGTATACCAAAATATTTACAGCAGCACCTTTTTTTTTCTGATAGCAAAAAAGGGGATGAGGAGTATATAACTATTATGGAATGGTTTAATAAACTGTTATAAGAATGTAATAAAATATAATTAGTCCATAAGAAATAATGAATGAGTAATTCAGAGAAACAGGAAGAATTGTAAGAAATGATGAAGACTGAATTAAACAGAATTGGGAGAACAATATATCAGCCAGCATTTATTAAACCCTTATTATCTCTCAGGCACTGTGCTAAGTGATGGAGCTTAAAAAGAGAGAAAAAGGAGTCTCTGCATCACAGAGCATACATTCTCATGGAGGGAAGTGCATGTACATGTAGATCACAACTGTTAGGGAAACTCCCTCTCTTTTACCACATTGTTTGTACTTATAAGGAGATGGATTAGGACAAAGAGAGGTAAAAAAGCACAACAGTACAGGATGGAGAAAAACACAAATTTAAAAATCTCAAAATTGTGGACATGAATGGGATTAATTCACCCACAAAACAGAAAAGGAAAACAGAGTGAACTAGAAAACATAATCCAACACTACATTGTTTACAAGAAAAACACTGAAACACAAAGATTCACATATAGTAAAAATGAGAGCAAAGAGAAAAATCTATTATGTTTGTTTTAGTTGAACTGGGGGAAAAAACAAGGGGGCAATAAACATGATTTCAGAGAAGGTTACTGTAAATGTAAAC
>JAQQSZ010019041.1:0-10448 GCA_028646595.1 Phalanger gymnotis | reverse complement strand
GACATGCTGACCAGAGTTGAGGAGGAGAGAAAGACTGAATCAAGAACTGAACTTGTTGAGAAAGGAAGGAGGACATTCTAGAGAGAATCATATATAAGGGCTATCAGATTGGATTGGGTCAGAAAATTTGGATACTATGAAACTCAAAGGAACAGAAATTGCTGAGCAATTGTGGTAGAGAGGTAACCTGCAAGTAATAATGGGGAGTAAGGAGTATTTTAATTTCCAAGAAAACACTGTTGAGTCCATAGAAATAAAAGAAAGTCTAGGGAGATCTTTCAAGAAAGAAAGTCTATTAGAAAGGGAAAGGGAGGGATGTGGTGTCCTCAGGATACAGCCAGGTCTCAGTAATTGCCAAAGTTGAATGCAGTACGACAGTGAGAGGTATAAGATGGAAGGAAGTTTGTTGGCCATGTAACTGACATTCCAAAGGGTACCATGCAAGAAGCAGGCATATGTGGATTGGAACACGGAAGTGAGCAGGATTGAGGTGAAGGGGAGTAAAGGAGACAGGCAATGGTTTATACTTTGATAGGCAGGAGTCCTGAAATGCTGTGATGGTGGGAATATAAAGGATGAGAGTATGCTAACTCTTGTGTTAATAAACAGACAGACTATCAGAATAAACCAGACGGAATATCAGTGTTTAGGGACAAATCCATTGAGGGAAGCATATGATTAGACTACTTGGGGTGGACCTAAAGATCCAACTGTGTATTATATGATGATATTGCATCCTACAAAGCATTAGTTAACTTGGCTCACAGAAGGAAGGAATAAGAGAAAGTATTGGAGGAGGGTCAAGAGGCAGGGGCCTTGAGGCCATAGCAGCAGAGAGACAAGGCAATGGAGATGGCCCTCTGGCAATCTTTGTAAAGTAAATTCCAGCTCAGTCTAGGAGATATTCTTTTATTTTAATCTGTGGTTCAGAAATCCACGTTCTATTGTCTGACATCACCTTAGCCAGCTATTTAGTTTTTATACCTGTCCTTGCACTGGTACAATGAAGATATCTGACAAGGTTCCAGAATTGTATAACTCTTATTCCTTTGTTAGTAGGGGGTCCCACTTTTCATTTCTTACCAGCTTTGTATACTTCTTTATTTTTTCATCTGGTGAGGATCACTTGCAGAAATTTAGTCATATATTTTTCCCAGATTGGTGTGGACTTTGAGAGAATAGAGGTTAAGAACTCCCTGAGGATTACAGAAATCACTTTGGGAAGCTGCTAAAGAAGAAACTCAAAGTTAGGTTTTGCTGAAAAGCACTTAATTCAGAACTTGTCCAGATGTATTCTGACACACTTAGCCTTTCCAATCATCTATGCCCTATGTTATAAATCTTCTTTTGTTCCCCCCGTGCATACTCTTTTCCCCATAAGAAAATATACGTATATACATATATATATATGCGTATATATGTATATATATACATATATATAAATACTCAAATTAACCATAAATGATATATGAAGAAATGAAGAAAGATGCTATCTGCATCAAGAGAAAGAACTGATAATTAAGTGTATATAATAATTTTATTTGTGTCTGATGGCAGCTGGTAGCCATCTCTAGGGTGGGGGGGAGGAAGAGAAGATAAAAAAAGAAATTTATACAATAATTTTATATTTGAAAGGAAGAGCAAGTAGTGCATCATAGATTTGCAGCTTCACATACAATCATTGGGGCTTTTTTGTACTATGTAATGGAAATGCATGTTTTATCCCATAAATTAAAAATAAAATTTAACAATGAAAAAAAAATTTCTATTTTACCCTCTGGTTCTAGAATATCAGGGCAGTTTTCTTTGATAATTTCTGGAAAGATCTGGCGTAGGCTCTTTTCTGAGCTTGACTTTCAGGTAGTCCAGTAATTTTTAAATTATCTCTCTTTTATCTGTTTTCCAGGTCATTTGTTTTTCCAATGAGATATTATTCTATTTTTTTCATTCTTTTGGTTTTATTTGTTTCTTGATTTCTCATAAAGTCATTAGCTTCTTTTTCTCAATTTTAATTTTTGGGGACTTATTTTCTTCTGTGAGCTTTTGGACCTATCCTCATTGGCTTTTTGGACCTCTTTTACCATTTGGCTTAATCGGTTTTTTAAGGTATTACTTTCTTCATGATTTTGTTGTGCCTCCTTCACTAAGTCATTGACTTGTTTTTCATAACATTCTTGCATCATTCTCATTTCTTTTCCTAATTTTCCCTCTACCTTTCTTGCTTGATTTTCAAAATCCTTTTATCAGCTTTTCCATGGCCTGAGACCAATTCATAATTTTTCTTGGAGGCTTTGGATGTGGGAGCTTTGACTCTGTTGTCTTCTGAATCTGTGTTTTGATCTTTCTTGTCACCATAGTAATTTTTTATAGCCAGAGATAATTTTCCCCATTGTTTCCCATTTCTCCCGCCTATTACTTGACTTGTAACACTTGGTTAAAATAGAGTTCTCCTTCCAGAGTGGAGGGTCCACTATCCCAAGCTTCATGAGTTTTGTGCAACTGTTTTCAGAAATACTTCTAGGGACCCATAAGCTTTCAGTTCTTCCAAGGTGGTATGATCTTTTTTTTTTTAAATTAATTTTTAGTTTTCAGCATTCAGTTCCATAGGATTTTGAGTTCTAAATTTTTCTCCCCCTCTCTTTCCACTCCCCTCCCCAAGAAGGCATGCAATCTGATACCGGCTCTATATATACATTCATATTAAACATATTTCCACCTTAGTCATGTTGTAAAGAAGAATTAGAACCAATGGTAGAAACCATGATAAAGAAGAAACAAGAAATGTTTTGATCTGTATTCAGACTCCACAGTTCTTTTTCTGGATGTGGATAACATTTTACATCATGAGTCTTTTGGAGTTGTCTTAGATCCTTGCATTGCTGAGATGAGATAAGTCTATAAAAGTCAGTCATCACACAGACTTTCCTGTACTGTGTACAATGTTCTCCTGGTTCTGCTCAATTCACTCAGCATCAGTTAATGCCTTTTTTAATTTATTTTTTTTTAATTTTTAGTTTACAACACTCAGTTTCACAAATTTTTGAGCTCCAAATTTTCTCTCCTTCCGTCTCCTCCCCACCCCAAGACAGCATGTAATCCAATATAGGTTCTACATATACCTTCTCATTAAACATACCATAGTCCAGTTGTAAAGAAGAATTATAACCAACGGAATGAATCATGAGAGAGATGAAACAAAACCAAAAGAGAAGGGAAAAAAGAGAGCTGTGTCTGGACAGGACTGGGCTCTACTCTCATGCCAGGCGTGACAGACTCTTCCTACTGACCTTCCAAACCGTCTTTGGTGTCTGTGGGCTGAGACATCTGGAAATAGCCACTACTGCCAGTGATTGTCACCCCAAGGCCTGCTCCTAGTTTCCTGGAGCCCAGTCTATGCTATTGCAGCCTGTGCTGGACTGTGGTCCTCTCTCACCCTAGTGCAACTGATATTTCCTGCTGATGTTCTAAATTATCATGGGCTGGAAATTTTTTTCACTCCATCTTTTTGTGGATTCAGATGGTCTAGAACTCATTTAGAGTCATTTTAGAGGTGTTTGGAGTGGTTTGGGGGAGAGTTCGGGTGAGTCCCTGCCTTTACTTTGCTATCTTGGCCACATTTTGCAAATCTTAAAGTGTATTTATATCATTTACATGCTAGTTATTACTATTATCATTGTCATCAATTAAATTAGCATAATGGAAGCAGAAGATGGCATGCATTATATAACATAATAGAGGAATTAACATACTACCATTGCATTTCAGAGAAGAAAAAGACTACCATTTGTGTCCCCCTACTTCCAATGATATATATTGGGGCCATTTCTGACTATCTCTATACTATTTCAATTGGTGATCTTATCAGCTCCCACAGGTTCAATTATTTCTATGAAGATGATACTCAGATCAATATATCCACTCTACCTTGTCCTCTAAGCTCCAGTCTCACATCTCCAACTACCTCTTACACATTTCAAACTCAATATTTCCAAAATAAAACTCATTATCTCCCTTTTCCAAGTACCCCTTTCTTCCTAACTTTCTTATCATTGTTGAGGGAACCATCATCATTAAACCTCCCAGAATGACAACCCACTAGCACTTCTCACTAACTCACCACCCATATCTCATATGTTGTCTGATCTTGACATTTCTACATTTAAATGTCATGTGCATATGTCCTCTTGTCTCCATTTTCAGAATCATCACCCAAAAACTGGCCCTAACCACCTCTATCCTGATCTATTGAACAGTGTTATGGCTGCTCTCCTTGCCTCAAGTATCTTTCCATTCCAATTCATCCTTCATTCAGCTACAAGGTGATTTTCCTAAAGTGCAGGCCTGATTATGTCAACCCTCTACTCGATGAACTCCAGTGGCTATCTATTACCTATATGATCAGATTTAAATTCATTTGATTGGCTTCTAAAACCTGTAACAATCAGGCATCTTCATATTTTTCTAACATTCTTTTACTTTATACCCCTCCACATACTCTACGATTCAACAACGTTGGTCTTGCTCTTCCTTAAATATGACACTCCATTTCCTGACTCTACAATTTTTGAGCTACACTCCCACCGTATCTGTAATGATCTTCCTCTTCCTCTCTATATCTGTAACAACAATGCTACTTGTAGCTACTGTGGCTGTGTAAGGCCAATAACACTAGCACACAGGAGAGCTAGCACAGGTTCTTTGATTTGCTTTTCTAAGGAAAGCAACTTTAAAGGGTTTACAATCTCATTTTAATTAAAGATGCATATATCATTCACTTAATTCAGGGGAAAATGTCAGCACCCTGAACTTCAGAGAAAAAACAAACAAAAATTACAAGCAGAAATTATATAAACAGAGAAAATAACAAATCAACAGACATGGCTTCTAGCTATCCGACCAAGACATTACATATGTAGTTACCAGATAGAGAAGCACCAACATCCCGGGTTTTTCAAAGCCAGAGAGCTCCTTAAGGCTACCCAGAGTTTGGTCTGGTCAAATCACACAACGCTCTTCCAGTGAGTGAGCCCCCAAGCAAAACCTCTCCTCCTGCAGTTCTGAGAGTTCTAGCTTAATGACTACCCTCAGAGTACATATATACCCTTTTTCAAGGCCCTTGGGCTTCACACCTTTCGAGAGCTTCATGCCTCTCATGACCTAATTAACAAAAGGGTATGGGTCTTCCTACAAATAAAGGCAAGACTCAGTCAAAGGCACCTGATTGCCTTAGTGCTGAGAAGCACTCCAAAAGAAAAAAAGAAACAGTAAAAAGTCCCACTTTGCTTGCCCTTACAATATCTTGGCTTCCCTCATTTCCTTCAAGACTCACATCAAAATCCAACTTCTGTCGGAGGTCTTTCTCAGTCTCCTCCTCTAATAGTACCTTCTTAATATTTATTTTCACTGTATATAACTTATGTATAAAATGTTTTGTGTTTTGTCCCCCCAATTAGAATGTGAGTTATTTGAGAGCAGGGACCATATTTTTCGCATTTATTTGCATTTTTGGTGCTTAACATAGTGCCTGGCACATAGAAAGTGCTTAATAAATGATTTTTGAGTAATTGAATGATACCTGGCTGGGCATTTTTTGGAAACTTTCATGAAGAAAACACAGGGCTATAAAAGATGTGTAAGATTTTAACAGAGAGAGATGAGTAAAGATGGTATTGTAGATGGAAGGAATAACATTAATAAAGCCTTGGAAGTATGTTCAAGGAAGTATAAGTTTGCCTGGGGCATAGAGAGAAATAAGATTAGAAAAAAGCATTGAAGGGCATATTGGAAGAACCTTTGAGTTCCAGACTTAAATAGCAGGAAAGACATTCTCATAAGGACACTGAGTAACGATCCTGTTGTACTTAGTTGAATCTCACTGGTGTTGGAGCTCCCTCACCTGGCATAGTGTTTCTCATCCGTCTTTTCTTCAACTTATCTACAAAAGAGCCCTCATATATACTGAAAATATTTCTGTAGTTTATTTAATGCCCTGAAACTACTAGGGTTATTTATCTATTGGAGTCTCTCAGTCTTGCCCAATGAGCAGCCTACCTCCTTTTCTAGTCATAAATATTCTTGCTAATGTCTTTTAAGCAACATTTTTTAACATGCAAGTTGTATTGGTAATATGTCTAACAAGTGTAGTTCCAAAGGTTTTGGAGTGAACCTAAATGTTTATTTTTCTGAGATTGTAGTGTTCCGTGAATCCCAGCCATATAGCATCACTAGGACAATACAATGTTAAAGAGATTTTTTTTCCACAACTTCAAATTTCTATCAAACCCAGTCTGCTATTTCTCAATATTTGATCCAATATATACATTATGTGTGTGTGTGTGTGTGTGTGTGTGTGTGTGTGTCTGTGTCTGTGTGTGTGTATCTGTATTAAGACCTGGGAAACTATAATTTTAGTTGCTTTCCCATTGAGGAAAGTACCTGAAACTCAGCAACTTTTCTGCCACTTAAGAGTCTTAGAATTTTGCTTTGGGCACTGAAAGTGTAAGACTTATCCAAGGTTAGGCCTTCTAAAAACCAAGGCTGATTAACAACTAATGTCCAGCTACATGTTACAATCTGAGAAATATACATTTTCTCTTTACTCTTTTTTATTATGAGTGACTAAACTGACCTTTTACAAATAATTAAGGATTTCACAGAGGTGGCTTTATACTGTTGTATGATTCAAGTATTACAATGTCATCTATGGGTCGGAATAATTAGAGGATCTCACTATTAGTAAAGGACTCCTCCATTTTTCTGTTAGAACTCTAGGACATCTGCCATTTGATTGACAAAGATATTAGGGGTGTGTATGTCTGTCTGTCTGTGCGTCTGTATCCATATGTGTGCGTGTTTATCTATATGTTTATACATATATATTGATATATATCACTATGTTAATTTTTTGAGGATAACAGAAGAGTCATTTTAGCATATTAGAGGAGGAGGGGGATCAGTGGACCCCCAAATCACCTACTTAATGGAACTACAACATATTGAAGGCAAATAACAGAGACGATGAGTATTAAGGTTTTACCCTTTTCATACTTTGAGAGATTGCCTCAAAAGGCTGTGAAACCTAGAGTGATTCACAACATGAATGACCTATTCACAAATTGCAAAGGTGAAAAAATACTGATAATGACCCATTCCCATGTTGTAAAAGATTTGCCCCTTTCAAACTTTGATGGACCTGTCTAAAATCCGCTTTTTGCTTACTCCTCATGGAAGGACAACGGGAATTTATCTCTTCTCTCCTCTCCCTTCCCCCCACCCCCATTAGCAATGATATTTTGCAGTGAAGCAACGAAGTAGGAAACTGTACCCTGCAGAAAGAAAACCCAGAGAATCAGGCTGCTGAGTTGAGTTGAGTTACAAAACAGAAACAACATCCTACAGGAGCAATGTAGGTACACCATTGGAAGAGAAAATAAATCAGCAAGCTGCACTGCCAGATGTGAGAGCTGCCTTGACACACGAATTCCCTATCTGTGTGCCTCTCTACTAGTAGTGTACTTTATGTGTGTGCCAGTTATTCCCATTAATGCTGTATGTATATGGAGGAATATATGCCCCAAGTTTATGGAGGGAATTCTTTATTGCTATGGTTGATATTGTACCATTTCATTAAATGCCTTTGATTTGAGCTAATTGTATCAACTGGTTGACTATTATAAGTAACTATACCTGTGAGAGGTTAGGAGTAATTTTTTTAGAAGCATAGACCAGCAAATATCTCAAGGTAGCCATCTACTTGGAGACGGGAGTACTAGGAGTATGAGTTGGAGGAAGGGAATTCTATGCTGTAGAGACCCATATGGAATATATATTGGTGTAGCAGATAAGTCAGCCATGTACCAGATGAAGCAATATAAATGGATTATGGAGTAAACATACTTACTGGCATAACACCCCTCAGACTGCCACTTTTTTTTATCACCTTATTGTTTATTGTTCCAAGCTCTAGAATAATCAAGTGATGTGTTTGGATAGTTAATTTCTCATTAATAACCTTGACATCTCTTTCTAATTAATTAATCAAATAATTGAAATCCTGACCCCAGTTCATTATGTTTTAATTATTTAATAAACTAGAGGAACCTAATTTCCCATTAGTGATTATTCTCTTCCATAATTAAATTAATATTTTAAAATTGAATATATTATGTATGACACATAAAATTGTGTATTACATTAAATGCAACATATTCCACATCAAATAATACCTTTTCAATTTGTTCTAATATTGGGTGGAAAGGATATATAAGTGGCAAGGAGATTAAATATATATCAAAACTACTGAATATATAACTAGGATAACTAGAATATGATTTACAAGTCTAGGTGGCAAAGTGGATAGAGGAATGGCCTCCAAACCAGGAAAACTTGTGTTCAAATCCTATGATTTCAACCCATGATAAGGCATTTCATCTATCAGTAGTCTAGGGGAGGCAACTCTAAGGTGAGAAGTTGCAAAAAAAAAAATGCCCACCTGCTTTGATAGAAGGTTTACTCATTTGCAAATTCCCTGTTCCAATGAGATCAGGTCTGAGCTCTATAACATTTATATGTGATATATGTATACTATAATATTATGCATATAAATATGTGCTGTCATATGCAGATGTATATTTAGTAATTTGATTTATATCATTACCTTGACATTACATACTGTATACCTTTTTTATCCCCAAATATTAAAATTTCTGAATATATAATATATTCAGTTGATTGGCCCGGAAAAGCACTAACAAATTTAGGAAACTCAGTCTCTCATATCATTCGGTTCATTCCAGATACTGATAAAAGTCTCTTAAAAATCTTACTCTTACTTCTCTTCAAGAGAAAAGTTAAATTCATTCCCTTAGGAAATAAGTTATATTTGTCTTTTCTCTTTGTCCATTATTCAATAGTCACAGGTAAGAGACTGCAAAGTACACCGAATTTAGCGTTCCTTACAATCTCTTCAATGAATTCTTTTTATTACATTTCTTTGTAACACATGTAAGGTACTGCCCCTTTCATATGTGAACAGTTTAGTTGCTGAAATGGGCAGGAAAAGAACATTTTTGTAAGGAAAAGGGATATAATAAGCTTGTAAAGGAAGACAGTCTCTCAGATAATGTTATGGAGAGGCATAGACTTAGGAGTACTAGATAGAGAATTGCCCTCACAGATAAAAATACTGAGGAAATTCTGTTTGAAGGCAGAGGAATGGTGGAGATAACGGTGAGACTGCAGAACATTGTGATCCATTTTCTGCTTTGTATGTGGCAGTTTTTTGATTTTAATGTTTTTAACTGACAAAATTATGAATCAAATAACTGTTTTGAGACTAAGATTTGAGACTAAAAGAGGATTGTTGGCTTCACAATTGAAGGAAAATTGTGTTTCTTGAGTTATAACTTAGAAGATAAACACTACCGATAGGCTCTGATGGGAGTCATTGGGCATGTGGGAATGTGAAAGAGTTAGCGGTAAGCTAACAAGGATGCCTCTTCTGCTTTTCCAGAAACTCACTGATTGGAAGAGAGACATTGGTTTGCTAATTAGATGAGAAAAAATCTGGGGGTCATGCTGGGGAACTCTTTGCAACAGCTGAATCTAGCTGTTGTTTGACCTTACTATTCTCTGGTACTATTTACAGTCTGAGAGAAGAAAAATCTCTCAGGGGTGTGTTGCTAAGCAAAATGGGCTCCTTAGCACTTAAGTTCAACAAGTGCCCTTGAAGAGTTTGGCTTTGTTTCCTTTCAGTAATTCAGTGTATTTCATTGAGCTTTGGTAGGTGCTAAGCCCCAGGCCCAAACCCCTATTAGGTGTGGAACCTATGTGGGTGTGGATTGGTGACTGGGGTGGGGCCCAAGGTGGGGCTGGCTAAGGGGAGGTGCTAACTCCAGAGCCATGCCCATCTTGAGTCTTACTAAGTGCTAAGCCCCAGGCTCTCCTATTAGGTGTTAACCTAACCTATGTGGATGTGAACCTCCCAGGGTCCTAAGGGGAGGGACTAACTCAAGAGACCATCATAGCAGCCTAAGTTCTGGTCATTCAGATGACATTTGATGACATCTGAGGCCCTATAAGAAGAGAGGACAGAGCCATTTGCGCAGGGCTCTCCCTTGAGATGGTGTTGATGCGGAAACTCCAGGCAGCTGTAGCTAAGGGCCCTCCAGCTTGTAACCTGGATGCTGAGACTTTGTTAAACACTGGTAACAATGTATCGGGATTTGAGTCAGACAAGGTCTGTCTGTCGATGTTTGTAATTTATTTGTATTTTGCTCTGAAGTTCAGGGTGCTGGTCTTTTTCCCCTGAACTAAGTGAATGATATTTGTATGCTGAATTAAAGTAAGCTTGTCAACCCCTTCACGTAGCTTTCCTTAGTTAAGCAGATCAAAAGAACCTGTGCTTTGGCAGCTATCTGGGTGCTGGCTGTTGGTGGATCTTACACCCC
>JAQQSZ010019040.1:0-10448 GCA_028646595.1 Phalanger gymnotis | reverse complement strand
TGTATGTGTCTGGCTGTGTCTGAGTCTGTCCCTCTTTCTGTGTCCATGTGTGTCCGTGCGTGTGTCCGTGTGTGTGTGTGCGTGCATGTGCCTGGCTGTGTCTGTGTCTGTCTTTCTGTCTCTGTCTCTTAACCCCCACCAACCCTCCACCCTGTTTTTATGAGGAGGTATTGCACAAAGTTTCTTAATCACTGAGGAGATTCAGGCAGGAAACTCAGGACCACCTTAGCATCTTACATCCTTTAAGTTATTTTTCTGAGGTAGATAAAAAATGGGGACATTGTGGGGGATTTGGGAAGCTGGAGGACCTAACGCTCACTGCCAAGGGCTTACAAGTACAAGCTGCGTCTCATTCTTTGCCTGCCCATGCCTCGTGCTTGTTCTGTAGAAGTTGGAATGGTGATAATATGTTTTTCTCTGGAAAGTCCTTTCTTGCATCCATCCTATAAGCTACTGGATAATCCTCTCAGGAGAGGACACTGCAGAAGCCCAGCAGATAGCCAGGGAATGGGCTGCCAGAAGTCACGTCCGCCTCTGTCCTCCAAGGGAACCTCTATCTTTGCAGGTACACATTGGCTCAGGTTTTTTTTCCTAAATACAACTCCCCAAAACACTTTTTAAATTGATGACTCCAAAGCATCCCTTTTATTGCCTTGAAAAGCCACCCTGCTGAGACAAGGAGAAATGTCTGGTCTTGGATTCTGTGACCCAACATTCTGAATGGTCCTATCAGCAACATAAAATAGAGATTAGTTTAATTAGTTTAATGATTTGGGGCCAAAGACACTTTCCCTCGTGAGCTTCCTCTGGAGAAGAAATATGTCCCAATGACAAGCCTTCAGATAACTAAAATGCTTTAATAATACTCAGCTGGGGCCACGTGGCCATTTTTGCCATTTCCTGGCAGTGGAATTTTCCTCGTGCTGCTGGATCTCATGCCTTACCTCCGAATAGCAGGTTGATGAATTGCTCTATTTTGTGCTTTTTGCGTAATGCCATGTTCTTTCCCACCAGGGTCTAATGTGTGTACCTTGTTATGGTTCAGAATTGTTTAAAAAATGAACTCTCTGTTAAGAACTGGGAATACATTGCCAAGAGTTTCACTTAATTATTTTAGGGATTATTGGTGAAAGGGTTTGGTGCCCACCTGTGGATTTGGAATTGGGAGCTCTTGGCAAGGAAATGCCTTCCTCCAGCTGCAGGTAAACTACGCAACTAGAACTTATAGCCTTAGTGTTTCCCAGACCACTTTATGGTTACATTACTTGGTCAAGGTCTCCTAGGCAATATGGGTCAGAGACAAGCCTTGTGCCCAAATCCTGACTTTAAGGCTGGCTTTCTATGACTTCGTTACTCTGCCCCTATTGGTTCAAAACAGTCAAAATTGCACAATACATCTGAGATGCAAAATGCCAAAAAAATCTTTTTCCTTCTGGCCTCTTAGTTGAGAGACCAGATTTGACAGTTGACACCTATAGCTTTCTTAAGGAAACTCTGAGACTCTTTAGCACCAAAGGGGAGAAATCACTTTGTTCTCAATATTAATCAGTTCTAAGACTTGGACAGTATGGACAATCACATGTTTATGACTTCCTGCTAATTGATAAAGATTTACTGTAATGGAAGGAACCTTTGAAAATGCCTTTTGGGCACGTTGACTATTACAGCGTTATAAACTATGTGAATCTTAGCTGCATGTTTTTATATGAAATTTAGGAGCCTTCATGCAATTAACGATTTTGAAAGCAGATCTAATACAAAGTGGAAGACAAATGGTGGAACTTTGATTGGATAACATGAAAATGATCGGATGCAAGTCTTGGACAGTGCCACTGTGGACTGTGGTCGACTAAAGGATATCTGAACCAGAGATCATGAAAAGCAGGACTTGGTCATTCATCTTTTGTTCAGCTTTGGACAAATCACTGTCTTTCACTCATCACCAATCTCTCCTTTTTTTGAGTGCGAGGTGACTAGATGAATTTTAAACTTTCCTTCCAGCTACAAATCTCTGATCCTAGAATCCTATGAGCAGATAATATCTAGGGTCGTAGAAAGCACACAATCCCAAGATTCCAAATAGCAATGTTCCAAGACTGGTTTGTCATCAGGACCCGGAGTATCACTTTCTCCCATTGTTCAGAAAGTCAGAGATTCCTAGAAGATGAGGAAAGCTTAAATCCAAAGGCAACATCTACCTCAAACCTTTAAGGAAGAAAGAGATGGATTTATATTGACAGATATTGGTGATCTGGTGAAGGGAAAGCAGGAAGGAGGCTACTCTACCGGTCCTGAAATACAGCGGAGGGTCTAATGGGACCAGTAAACCCTTCAGAATGATTGAAGGCCAACTCTAGGAGATGTTCAGAAAGCACTCAGAGGAATCTCCACGAGGAACTTGCTATTTGGCCTTCATGAGGGACATGCCTCTTATCTGGAGATGAGATTTAGGAATGCATTCCAGGAGGGCAGACAACCTGAGTGCTCCAGTCAAAGTGAGTCCTTCTAGAGCTCAGAGCTGGCCAACTTTGACCCTTATTCAACTGAGATATAATTAGAAAGCATTTACTCTTAAGTGTATCATAAGAAAGAAGGGGCAACATACAATCTAAAAAAACCAAGGCCTACCTCCTACAACATTTCTGTGGATATTTCCATAACTGTATGTTTTCTTTGGTGTGTGGTGATTTCAACATCTGTGATTATACTTCAGAATTTTGGACAGATCTAGAATCTTGTTGGGTATGGGCCTTTCATTAACTGATATATAATGAACTTTATTTTCACTTTCTCATCCTAGATGATTTATTGACCATGAATTTACATGAGTCTTATAAAAAGGTCTTTTCTGCCCAACACACTGGAACCTTGCCTGTGGTTCTTTTAATATTTAATGGATATCAACAGATGACTTGAGCTGTCCATCTGTTATCCTTGACTGTTTTCTTTTTAATATGATTTTCTTGTTTTTATTACAAACCTAACACCCATGAACATTTCAATACCCAGAGAACAGAAAGATGATTTAATGTGAAATACAGGCATCTATTATATACATTTGTTAAAATGCATATCACATTTAACATGAGAGCAACAAAAACTTCCCCATTTATCTGTAGCCCCTTCTGAACTTCCTTCAGCTCTTATATGCATCTTGCTTTTACCCTTCTCCTTAATGAATGAACAGTCTAACATTTTCTAGCTATATATCCTTTAAAACCTTATAAATAATATTTACTTTTGCATCATAATTAATAAGCTATAGCTCAACCATCCTCAAAACTCAACCTTTCTTTTTCAATGATCTCAAATTTTGATTATTCAGATTTTGTGATGCTCTGTGATTCATAATAATGTCATATTTCCAGGAGGACTTTAGTGTTACACAGAAGGGCTTTTGCAGTGATAAGTGGCTTAGGATCAGTGAAAATATTGATCAATTTCCCGAACATGATCCAGCATGTTCTCTTCCTTTTATTGATCTGCAAGACCATTTTTTCCCTCTCTACTGTGCCTATCCAAGATGAACACATTACAGAATACTATTGGTTGGCCATCCATATGCATGTTATGAACTAAAGAACAGTCTTTTTAAGGACTGTAGAACACCAGTTTGGATAGATTGGCTAGTCAAACCCTTGTTTGACCATGGGTATCTTTAAGAGAGGACTCCAATATTCCAAGGCTAGCTTGCATATTCTTCTCTGCAAACAGATGTATGTAGTGTACTCAATGTAGATAGGGTACCTCTCTTCTACTTGGATATTATTATTGTTGACAATGATAATAATTAATGTCATGTAGAACTTTAAGGTTTGGGGAAAAACTTATGTATATTATTCCATTTGGTCCTCACAGCAGCTAGGTGGTGGGGGCAGTCCTATCATTATTATTATCATCGTTTTGTAGATAGGGACACTGAGGTTCAGAGGTTAGAGCCAGAGGCACATAGCTAGCAAGTGTTGGAGGCAGGATTTGACCTTCTTGTATTCAAAACCAAATCCGGCACAGTTTCCACCCTGACATCTCCCTGATCCTTCAGGATGTACTCTATGACTGACCATAGGAAACACTGTGGTGAATGTTGCAGTCCTTGCTATATTTATGGCTTGGTGAGTGTGGAATTTTTTGAAAATTTTTGTGTAATACTATTTTTAAGGCTATTTATACATGATATCAATGTATATATACGAGATATCTTTTGGTTCATATTTTGTACTATGGAGTCAAGTTTGTGTGTTTGTGTTTGTGTGTGTGTGTGTGTGTGTGTGTGTGTGTGTAAAGAATATATTGAGCCAACTGTTTTCTGTCCTGTTCATTCAGTTCTGTAACTATGACAATGTCACGCTCTCCAGAAAACCACCTGGGAAGGCCTGTCTGATTCCTATGTATATTTTCTTCTGATTTTTCCTTGATGTAGCAGACACAGACCTTCTTCCTAAAGAGGTCAGAGAGGGGAGGGCACATTGCTTCAAAGCCAATATCTTCTCTTTCTCTTTTTTTAAACTGTACCTTCGATGTTTTTTTCAAAGTTTAATTTTTTTTTGTTGCTTTCAACTTGATGAAAACCAATAAGTACAAATATTTTGCCTATATGAAAATCAACAAAAAGACTACATATGAAATTGAGTATTTGTAGTCCATATATCTTATTTTAAAATGTTTAAAAATCAATGTTGTTTTCAAAATTGCCTTTCCTGTATATTTCTCACTTTTTCTGTATTTTCTATGCATATTTTTCCCCAATGACTCTTTTATTTTTTAGGAGATATTTCTATCACTCACCCCTTTTGAACTCCTCGTGTAATTTTAATCTGATTCTATTCTGTTGATTTAGAATCTCTTCCCGTTAGGGATGTCTAGAAAAGAGTGTCCTGAGTCCCATTACAACAGTGTGTGCTACAGTATGAAGAGCTTCTTCTCCTGTTTGCTTAAGCTCTTCTTTCTCAGTTTGTCCTGTTAACATATAAATGAACCCAAGCTTTTCATGGTGATTTCATCATTACACAAGTTTTGCCAAGTCACAACAGAATTTAACAAAGTGCAGACTAAAGCAATCCTCCAAATGAGATGTCATTTACTAGCAAGCCCTTCAACCTGGTAACAAAAAGGGTCTTATGGTCTGCTTCCATTTTTGCCAAAAAAACCCAGAATGAGGGCCCACAGTGCCTTTTCAGCCTACATGTGTTGCCTTCCTTCTGACTGGCCTAATAATACATCATTCGAACCTGCCTTCGCAAACATAAGGCAACCCTAATTGATGGACATCCTCCCTATTCCTTCACTGTTGGGGGTTGGGGCGGGGCTGGACTAAACCTCATGAGAAATGAGTGATCTGCGGCTAAGGAAGGTGGAGTGGCTTTCAGATGTGGCTGATTGTGCCCCTCTCTGACACTCAAGAAATGCTAGCTGTCCCATAAGATCCAGCTGCCTCCGGCAATCTTGGCCAGCAAAAAATAAACATAAGCTATTTCAATCAGGTTTTTATTGGTTTGGTCTTCCCTTTGTAGATGTGGTCACCCCAAACTTTGGCAAAGTAGAAGCAAAGACACAAGAGTCATCCCTTGGGGAGGGCCTTGGCTCCACCTGGTTTCTGCTTATGTCCCCTGCCCAAGCTAATTAAGGAGCAGATGGCTTGGATTGATTACCTTACTCAGTTATGCCTTTCAGGAACTGCCTGCCCTTCAGAAGCGGGTGTGGAAGTGGGTGGGCCTGAGGAAATGGAGGGATTCACAGAGAGATGTCAATTATTAAAGTGGGCAATCCAATATTCATTTTCCTCAGGCTGGCCCTACCAAGCCAGTCATGATGCAAGATTGGGAAGCAGTTGTTCGTATTCACCTGAGGATGAGACAATGTTGGAAAATCTCCTCAGTGGAACTCTAGCCATTCAGAGATGTATTGTTGAGCCTAGGTGACTCGTGAAATGCATAAAACCACCAGCAGGTCCCCAGCCCTATGCAAAACCTTCCTCTTTGCAGAGAGTCCTCCCTAAGATGGAACATCAGAAGGCCCTTTCCACCCATACCCTTGCCTTATCCATAATGCTTCAGAATAACATTCTTCTTTGTGGCCTAATAGTCATGAAAAATAATCTTAGTTATTCTGTCATCCTCTCAAATTTATCCTTTCTATACAATTCACTATTTGAAGCGATCATTCATTCCTCTATTACAATTCTGAGTTTGAGATGCAAAATGAGACAAAAAAGTTTTAAAAAGTACATTCAAAGGCCAAGAAACACATGGCTGGCACCTTACTGAAGCTAAGGCTACTGTCCAATTCTTACAATTCTTCGAACATAAAAAACCAGGGTCGAGGGGAACAAGTTAAACTGCACGATCACTCTGTAAGAGTGAGAACATTGTGGGAGTTGGTCATAAAGTGTTTCCTGGGGCAAACAAATTAATTTCTCAACATACACTTTATCTGTTATTACTATTTCAAGATACAAGCTTATGGCTGATGACATTTATACTTTGAGCTTTGTGCCAAGGAGTTATCTTCACATATGGCCGCATCATGCACCAGGAAAATGGCGGTCCATGACTGATTTGTCGTTCAAGATTCTGAAGTAGAAATGGCAGAGTAGAAGGTGTGCTAGGCTTGGCCTCAGGCTGGACCTGGTTTTCCATCCTTCCTCTGACGCTTTGGTACTG
The DNA here is from genome assembly GCA_028646595.1 of Phalanger gymnotis. Classification (NCBI taxonomy): domain Eukaryota; kingdom Metazoa; phylum Chordata; class Mammalia; order Diprotodontia; family Phalangeridae; genus Phalanger; species Phalanger gymnotis. Next base: position 3,789 of record JAQQSZ010019040.1, on the reverse strand, counting down.
TGTGACCATGTCCGGGTCATGTGACTCCTGGGGCCAATTATCCTCATCAGTAAAAGAGACAAAATAACACCCGCAGAACCAATGTTGCAAAGTTGTTTTGAGGCTCGAATGAGATGGAACATAAGCTCTCTAAGGGCAAGGCCTAGCTCACTTTTGTATTCATCACCCCAACTTAACATGGAACTTGGAACTTAGCGGGTACCTAAGGGATGGCTGTTGACTGATCAAGAAAATGTACGTAACATACTTTGTATCCCTGAGTGATACCTAAATTTCAGGTATTGTTATTAACTGGAATTTCCCTACCACTAATAAGTATCGGCCAGCTGCAGCCACCCCCAATCCTGCTCCCGCCTTGAGTAATTCCCTCCTCAGTAAGATCTAGTCCGTTTCATTGTTTGTGATATTGTCTAATACTCATGACATGTGAGGTCTTCCGAGTCTGTTCTTGAAATATATTCATGATACTCAAATGTGAATCTTCCGAGTGAATTCCAAGGCTTCACTCTCTTCTACTTCTTTGGCATTTAAAAAGATAAATGGATATGAATGTTATTGCTATGACCCAATGTAATGTTGAATGTGAATATATGTTCATAAAACATGTATGTATGCAGGCAAACAAGAAACTAACGCCAATTCAGTCAGCCCTAGATACAGATAGAAATTTAGGGGTACACATTCCCTTCCATTTTGTTTCTTTTCTCTCTTCCTTCCTTTTCTCCTTTTCTTTATTTTTTTCTTTCTTTCTTTTTTTTTCTTTTCCTTTCCTTTCTGTCATGTCTGTAAGCAACTCCAATGAGGAAATCCTCTCCACAGATGCAGATCGACTCCTACTCCATAATTTATACTTATTGATCACCATGGGGTTAAATGACCTGCCAGGATCCCACTGCCAGCAGTGTCAGAGATGGAATGTGGGCCCAGCTCCTCATGCCTCCAAGCCAACTCGCCTATCTCCATCACTTTGCCATACCACGGCTAACTCTTGGGCAATACACAAACATACAGACACGCATAAGCACATGTGTGTATGTATGTGTCTAGCTAGCTAACTGTATTTAACTATTTTTCTTTAGAACTATGAGCTCCCCAGGTTGGAGGTACTTACAAAGGTTCTACAAAAGATGAGATGATTAGCTCCCATGCTAATGGGATGTTTGCATTCAAATCAGGATATATAGAATAGCTGTATGCTGGTGTTGGGACTATGAATTCCCACCACTGAAAATAGCCAATTGGTTACTTATTCTTTGGGGAGCAGGGCTCTATTTGTCCTTCCGTACTGCTCTGGGTTTTCCCCCTACTTTATCCCCTTGCAGTCATTCCTCTGGGTTTGTTCAGCCATCTATCACCTTCTCATAACAAAAGCACGACCTTTAGTTAACATGACCTTCTGAGAGTGCCTTGGCTGCTTGGTTCATTCTAGGAGCTCATTCCTGGTGACCCACTTTGGATTCCTCATAGCACATTCATCTGCTAAGTCCCTAAGAGGATTAAATGTGATAACCCTAAGAAAGCCCATTTCTGCTTTAAACGTGCAACTTCTGGGTGAATTTCTTCAGGACTCTGGTCCTGAGAAGAGCCAAAACCTCACAAGGGGATTCCCCATGATCTTGGAACCCAAATCTTTAAATTTGGAGCCAAAACTCTACCCTCTAACAGCTGGTCAGAGAGTAAGGAAAAACTCATACCCCGAAGGATCAAAGATTCTCTAACAGTGGCATCTTTCTAGGACATATAAGGCCAAGCTATTACCATAAAATATAGGTTCCCATTGGACTTGGAGACAGAGAACCTGGGTTTATCCCTGACTCTCAGTCACTTAACTGCTTTGTGACCCTGACCAACTCATTTCCTCTTGATGACTTTCAGGGTCTTTGTGATTTGGGGGTAAATTTTGCTGGGAGAGAGACAGACAGAGAGACGGACAGAGAGACAGACAGATTGCAGCTGAGTGGTGAAGTGGTAGAGTGCTGGGCCTAGAGTCCAGAAGACCTGAGTTCAAATCCAGCCTCAGGCTGATGGTATGACCCTGGGCAAGTCACTTAAATCTGTTTACCTCAGTTTACTCATCTATCAAATAAGCTGGAGAAGGACATAGCAAAGCCCTCCAGTATCTTTGCCAAGAAAACTCCAAATAGGGTCTCAGAGAGCTGGACAAAACTCAGCAACAGCAACAATACTCTCTCCCTCTCTTTCTCTCTCTCTCACTGTATGCCTGTATGTATATATGTGTAGTATGTTGTAGTAGGAAGGCCGAATTTATAATCTCAGATATAATCACGTATATGTTTGAATGGTTCGAAATCGCAAGGTATGAGGGATTCTCTAAGTAGAAAGCATCAAAACATTTATTTAGGCCCCAGAGCAATAAATTAGCGAACCAGCCTCCCCATCCCAACATCTTGACCAAAAAACCCCAGGCCCAGTAGGCCCGCCTCACAAGAGTAACCAGGAGGCCACATAAAAACAAGATGGTATTTAGCCAATCCATATTTACTGGCCTCAAGTCCTTGCTCACACTCCTGGGTCCACACAGGTCGGCCCTCTGCTTCTGCAGCTCCTGCTTCGGCTTTTTTTTCAGCTTCAGCTGTAGTTTCTCACCTCGCCTCGCCCTGCCTCAACAACCAAAGACCAGAGACCATTGGTTCCTGATTTGGCCCTTCTTAAGTCATTAATCTACGCCCACACAGGTTTCACACCTGATCAGGCTTTGGGCCTGGGGCTTAGCACTTAACAGGTGAAAGTACTTTCACTCAAAGTAAACAAAGTAAACAAAAGCCAAACTCCTCAAGTGTTAAGGAGCCCATTTTGTCTTATTGACACACGTGTATATGTATATGTGTATGTGTCCATACACAGACATGTGTAGGTATGCACACTTATGTATGTATCTGTGGATACGCATATACGCATACATACACATATACTTCTCCATTTCCAAATGTATCTCTCCATCTCTCCTCTGCTTCTACCTAGAAATCTGTGTCTTTTTGTCAAAGAATGATTGTTTTTAAATATTGAGGAAAAGGGAATTTCAGCAGCATTAACGGCACGTTAGCTGAGACAAAGGCTACATGGCAAGTTCTGCCCCACGATAACCTCTTGGTTTCCATTTGGTTCCTACAGAAATGCTCTTGCTGCCCTGTCCTTTTTCCCATGAGGAGCTTGGTCCAAGTGATCTCAAAGCACCCAGCTTCCTTCCCCCCATTTGGAAAAGCTGTGACCTAGATTCCTGCAGGCCAGATGGACTCAAGATCTTGTTAAGAAAACCAAAAGCACCTTCACCATGGCAGGCTGCATGTGGGGAGTGTCCTGTAGTCTGGAGGCACCAGGTGTGTGTGTGTGTGTGTGTGTGCATGTATGTGTGTTTCTTTGTGTGAGTGTGTTTCAACGATTTGGCTAGCAGCTGCTGTGGGGGTGGAAAACCAACAGAAGCCCAACAACTGTAAGGCTGCAAGCCCAAGTTGTTTTGATCTGCTTTACTAAGGAAATCAACATTAAGGGGTTAACAATCTTACTTTAATACAACACACAAATATCATTTGCTCAGCTCAGGGGGAAAAGCCAGCACTCTGAGCTTCAGAGCAAATACAAATTACAAACATCGACAGACAGACCTTGTCTGATTCAAATCTCAATGCAGAGTTACCAGGGTTTAACAACGTCCAAACGTCTGGGTTTACAAACTGCAGCGCTCTTAACTACAGCTGCCCAGCATCTCCACATCAGCACACAGCCAAGAGTGAGAGCCCTTCGCAAATAGCTCTGTTCTCTCTTTTTATA